>CANXYC010170020.1:0-18444 GCA_948193065.1 Aleurites moluccanus | reverse complement strand
TATGTGTTCCAGCAGTGGATGGGTTGAGAGATATGATTCTTAGGGAAGCACATCATGCTAAGTATAATGTGCATCCCGGTGCAACAAAGATGTATCATAATATCAAGAAATCATATTGGTGGAGTGGAATGAAGAAGGATGTTATTGAATATGTGGCCAAGTGTTTAACTTATCAGCAAGTCAAGTTTGAGCATCAGAAGCCATCTGGGTTACTCCAAGAGTTACCGTTGCCTGAATGGAAGTGGGAAAGCGTGACCATGGATTTTGTGTCGGTTTACCAAGAACTTCGAAAGGCTATGACTCGATATGGGTCATTGTGGATAGATTGACCAAGTCAGCCCATTTCCTACCAGTTAAGACAACTTATGGGGTTTCTCAGTATGCCCAATTTTATGTAGATGAGATTGTCAAGCTTCATGGAGTACCAGTTTCAATCATATCAGATAGAGGTACTCAGTTTAGCTCAAGATTTTGGCAGAAATTACAAAAGTGTCTGGGTACTCAGCTTGATTTCAACACAGCCTTCCATCCGCAAACAGATAGGCAATCGGAGAGAACCATCCAAACTCTAGAGGATATGCTAAGGATGTGTGTTTTGGATTTTGGAGGAGCTTGGGATACTCATTTGCTATTGATTGAGTTTGCCTATAATAACAGTTATCACTCAACAATTCAAATGTCTCCTTCTGAAGCTTTGTATGGGAGAAAGTGTAGATCTCCTTTGTGTTGGAATGAAGTTGGAGAGAAGCATATTGAAGGACCAGAACTGATAAGGTATACTTCTAAGAAGGTTCCATTGATCCAAGAAAGGTTGAAGACAGCTTTCAGTCACCAAAAGAGCTATGTCGATCCAAAGAGAAAGAACTTTCAGTTTTCCATTGGAGATCTTGTGTTTCTAAAGATTTCTCCAATGAAAGGAGTCCTAGGGTTTGGCAAGAAGGGTAAGCTGTCTCCTAGATATATTGGACCTTTTGAGATTTTGAGCAAGGTTGGGGAGGTTTCTTATAGGTTGGCATTACCTCCTAGCATGGATAAAGTGCACCCGGTATTCCATATATCAATGCTTAGGAAGTATGTTGCCGATCCTTCCCATGTATTGCAAGTGCCATAAGTGGACATTCAAATAGATTTGTCTTATGAAGAGATCCCAACTGCGATTGTAGATTGAATGGTTAAGAAGATAAGGAACAAGAAGATACTCATGGTTAAAGTTTTGTGGAGAAACCAAGTTATGGAAGAATGCACATGGGAGAGTGAGCAAAGCATGCAAGAAAGATATCCCCATTTGTTTCAAGTTGAGGCAGCCTAGTGTAAATTCGAGGACGAATTTATATAAGGGGGGAGAATGTAATATCTGCCATTTTGAAGTGTATTTATTAATTTTATATGTGTTTGGAGAATTTTAAATTTTAAATGAGAATATTGAAAAAAAAATTCAGAAAACTTTTATTTTGGATTGCAGCAGAATTCAGTGTTGATCATTTCTTACTCTTAAAGATATAATTTGGTAAAGTTTAAAACATAAAAGTTGTTAATTTATGTCTTAGCTATAATTCTGTAAAATGGTTTGGTAAAATTCTGAGTATGTGATCAGTTGTGTCTATTTGAGTAAGGCTGGTCTGGATGAGAATTTCTGCAGGGATGCAGTATATATTTGGAATTACTGGGAGTGACTGAGGCATAATTAGCTAAAGTTGTGAGCATGAAAAATGTTCCTTTGTATGTTAAGATGATTCCTGTAAAATTTTAGAATTTTTGGATAAGTATATCTCAGTGGAGAGTGTTTTGTATCAGGGTTGTTCGGTCACACTTTGAGGCAGGAGTCTGGGTGACTTTTGAAGAGACACTACTGTCTGAATGTTGATTAGTTTGATGTGAAATTTTGATATGTTGTGTTCCTACTTGTTGATTGTAAGTGGCAAGAAGAATTGGTAAGTTTGGATTATTGTAGCTCATTTGCGAGCTGGCTTAAGGTGGGATGTCAGGGTATGAGTTTAACTTAGAAGTATTTGGTTATGGAGAGCCAGGCTTAAGCGAGAAGGCATTTTACGGGCTGGAAATGTAAGGCGGCATTATGGCGAAGTGGCGAAGAGCTTTGGCAAGAAGCTTTGGCGAAGAGCTTTGGCGAAGAGCTAAGGCGAAGAGAAGTTAGCGAAGAAGCATTATGCGAAGAGGCATTGTGCGAAGAAAGAGTATGCGAAGTACCAGTTCGTGAAGAGGTGAAGAGGCGAAGAAGCATTGCCGAAGTGGCTTATGCGAAGAAGGGTTGCGAGGAGAGTCTAACGAGGCAGCTAAGGCGAGGAAGCTTATGCGAACTGGATTGTGCGAGGCAGCAATTGCCGGATCAAGATTTGTGGGCTGGCAAGTGCGAGCTGGGAATGCGAAGTGAGATGGGCGAGCTGGATTAGGCGAGGCAGCTTCGCCGAGGCGAGTTGGTGAGCCGAGTTGGCGAGGAATTATAGTCATATGAATATCAAGACATGAAAAAAGAGGTATTATAGTAATATCATATTTGATGGTAAAAGAGAATATCAAGACATGAAAATAGAGGTTTTATAGTCATATGAATTATTGTTGGAAAGTTAAACCGGTATAAAATAATTCCGGGCAAAGCTGCTCGGATAGGGATTCCATTTGAACTAAGGGTAGTTTAGTCTTTTCCTTTGAATTATGGACTTATATAGTGTATGCAATTCTATGGTATCATCCTAGGCTAACCTAAATCAAACCATTGGATGAAAAGATGAAGAATTGAATGGTTAGTAAGCTAGGTTTCATAATTTTTACCATAAGCTCAAAGCATAGAATAACACCATTAATATTTAATTGATTTTTCCCACCCCTTCATCATTCTTCACCATTTCACCAACCAAGTTTTCTCTTTCCTCCATTGTTAGGTTCGACCACCATTGTCCAACACCAAAACTTGTTGTTTTCTTTCATTTCTTGAATTAAACTTGTTAATTCCATCATTCTAAACACAAATATAGCCTTAGATTCAAAGGAAAAAGAAGAAAAAGTGAAAAAAAATAAAGCTTTGAAGTTTTGGAAGAACTATTGAAAAAGTAAGTGATTTCACCATTCTTTTGGTTTAATTATGTTCTTAAGATGTTTTTTGATGTTAATTGGTGATAAAAATGTGTTTTGGTTGGAAGAAAAATCAAAAGTTGGAATAAAACCCTAATAGGAAGAAATATGATTCAATCATGTTATCTTGATGGAATTTTTATTCAAATGATGTGTATTTGATGTGTTTAACATGAATTAGTGGTCATTTGATAGAAAGAAAATAATTTGGATGAAGTTTCATTTTGGCTGAATGTGTGTAGCTTAAGGAATGGTTTGATACTTTGATGTTTTATAGGTTTAAATGGCTAAATGTTGTATAATTGGTGTATATGTATGTTGTATGAATGAATGGTGTTGAAAAATGAATGAATGAAATGATTGCCATATAGGCCAAACCATATAGACTTTATAGGTTTAATGTGTTAGGTTAACGCAATTAGGAAGGAAGAGTTTGAATATGGTTTAATGGTGTAAGTAATGGAAATGCATAAGTTTAGATATGTAAAAGATAATTGATATAAGTACTTGGAAGCTAAACTTGAAATATGGTGTATGTTTGATATGAAATATTAAACTAAGTGTTTATGAGTTCTTAACTTGGCATTATAGTGATGAACATATAAAATATGAATGAAATGTGGTGATAGAATTGCATTTAATGGATAAAGGAATGGAAAAGTGTCAATTGTATAATATGAGGTCTATGGTGTATAGTGTGTATGCTTTATGTATATTGATGTGTATAATGTGTTATGCAATGTTATAAAGTCTTACCGGAGTGATTTAATTAATATAGGAGAAACTTCCCAAGCTAGGACCATTGACAGTGAGCCACGGGCCAACTAGGCCTGTTGGGGTAATACCTGGAGTTTTGTTTAAGGTGTGTCTATATATATGTGTCATGCATTATTCATTCATAAGTCATGCATTTATGCATATGAAATGATATCCTTACTTGGAAATCATTAATGATCTATCTTTGAGCAGTTTTGCCAAAATGACCTAAAACAGAACTGCCGAAATATCTAAAGTTGACCTGAACTTTGATTTTATATAAAATTTATTCTGAAAGGTTTTTTGATGTCTAACCAAGCCTAATTGCTTATTATATATATATTTATTTATCATTTGTGTAAAGAAATTACCATGGAAATATCAATTACAAGGAAAACCAGAAAGTGCCTGAAAAACGGAAAACGGGCCCGTAATTAGGGGTGGGCCCCGGAGACCAAAATTTTCATATTGTGTAATATTGTTTCTTTGATCTTTGTGATATTATTTAACACCATTATAGTCATATTTGAGACTTAATATTAATACATGCATACTATATAGGACATTTGCATATAATATTATAACATGACTACTTCAATGATGTAGTGGGTAAATACATTGGCTGTGTGCACTCTGATATATATATTCTCAGACCTTTGCTAGAGAGGGTGAAATTCTCTATGCCATAAGGATTGATCACCCTTATGTAATGGTGTGTGGGATGGAATTATGTTATTGGTGTGTGGGATGGAAATATGTTATTGGTGTGTGGGATGGAAATATGGAAGTGTGAAAGTAGAGAAATGAAGTAAAAGTGCAGTATTATATTATAATATGTTTACAGATAACTTATACCTGTTATATTATATGCATTATGGTTCATTATATATGTTCTACTACTCCATTATCAGTTATCTATTATTTACAGATCATTAATGGATAGATATAGTTTTTCATGAATAGTATTGCATTTTCATATATTTAGATTCACTGAGTATAATTTTATACTCACCCCAAAGTTGTTAATTGTTTTCAGGACCTCGGTGAGGCAGATATCCATTGGTTACGTTATTTTCAGCCTTGGATTTCAAATGTATGTATTGTGGCTACTCTAGTGTATAGAAGCTCCTTGGTATAATGTATATAGGACTTGGTTTGATTAGGAGTTTAATGTTTTTAATATAATCAAAGTGTTAACCAAATCTGATATGAGAATATTAAAGTTTGTATATATATATGATATGAGATGTGAATGTAATTACTGAAGTGCTTATTGAGTTGTGTTGATTAATGGACGCTATAAGGGGATGTATGTTTATTGAGAGTGTAAATCTTTGGATTCTGGCGAAAAGATTAAGTCAGAGTTATAGAGGAAACTCTGTCAATTTTTCTGTAAGGAATCTTATGATGTTTTAAAAAAAAAATTACTACCTAAAATGTATCATATGGTTATGAAATATTTGTTAATGACATTATTAATATGTAAAAGTGAAGTTAAAGTCAAAAAATGGGTTCTTCGAGATATTGGTTGCTCTGGCATTTCCCATATTCTAGGATCGTCGTAGCCTTAAACTAGGCTGTGACAGATAATAGAGAATGTAGAGATCATAAATAAGAAGAAGATGATGCAATTGTAGATGAATGGTTTATTTTCTTTATATTTCCTTTGCATGTATTAATAGAGAGAAGTTAGAGAGAAAGGGAGAGCAAAGAAGAAAGTCTTATTCTTTCTTTCTTTCTCAAGTTCTTTATGAAAGAACATTTTGTATATGAAATTTTTCTTTAAAAATTAAGTCTAAAGCAATACAAAAAATCCTAATTGTCCAAGGAGAAATTGAGGAAGAACTTGAATCACCTTTGAGCCAACGAAGGGAGAATTCAACAGGAACAAATTATTAAGGAAGCTTGACTAGTGGGGTTAGTTGCATACCTATTAAAGACTTCACAATTGAGGAGTTAAGCGTACAAGAGGTAATTGAATTACACCTTCATTGTTTTTCTTGCATGTGTGTTTTGCACAAAATTTAGTTAATTATTTATTTGGATTATGGGCTTTATCTAATAACAGAGTGAAATTTTAAAAAATTCGAAATTTCGCTTCATTTTATTTCCACTCATCCATAAGATTATTTCTCCCAAGAAAAATCACTCAAAATAATAGCAATCTAAATTTATTTGCCACTTGACTTTTAATAAGTAATAAAAATAAAAATTTGAAAACTTATTATTTGGAATGTTTTAATTTTCAATTGAGAATGTGGGAAATTAAAGAATTATTAGGTATTAATAATATTTTAGTTCCGACAAGATTGCCGGTATTATTACAATGGTCAATCACTCAATCTCAAATAGTCATAAAGACGTCACCTCCATATTCAAATGCTCTCTGCGATTTTTTTTTTCAACTCAATAAAAAATCTAATACAGTTTCGATTGTGGAAGAAAGCTAAAAACCACAGCCATTATGTTAAAGCTCAATTTCTTCTACTATTACTTATTCACTATAATGATCTACAAATGAAAATTACAGAAACATCTACAACTCTACGAATATCTATATCAGTGGGTCCCCGAATCATCTCCCCTCCTTCCACCTGGTTTCAAACCGCGTTGTAAATAGGAAACCTAATATTTGTTTTTTGTTAATTAAGAATAATATCCATAATCTGTTGGGTTCTTCTTAGCCCCCACAAACGAAATTTAATTATATATATTAATTAATTTAGATTCAAAAAACTTAACCAATTGCCATCATTTGATTGGTTATTTTATGAAAATTCTTCATTATAATTTCCTTGGATTCAATTCAAACCATGAAAAGTGACGTTATTTAGAACATCAACCTAATCGCATATCTATCTATGATCTATCTATCAATCAATCTTTTTCACTTCTGCAACTACTCAGAAGCCTCTTTTCTTTAATTTCTTACTTAGTTTCCTTTCCACGTTTCAATCAATTGCAATATGCAACCCGTACTTATTCTTCTATTTTCCACTTCTATAAATACATACTACTAGATAACGTTCATCCTTATGAGTATGCAATTCAACTTTTTTTTCTTTAGTACGTCCTTTGTAACACTGGGTCGAAAAAGAATGCAGAAACAACGTACCAGTGGAACTCCATCTAATTATAGAGGGGTACGAAAAAGAAAATGGGGAAAATGGGTATCAGAGATTCGCGAACCGGGTAAAAAAACTCGAATCTGGTTAGGGAGTTTTGAGACTTCTGAAATGGCAGCAGCTGCTTATGATGTTGCTGCTTTGCATTTTAGAGGTCGTGAAGCTAAGCTTAATTTTCCCAAGTTGGTTAATGATTTACCTAAGGCTGCCAGCTCCAATGCTGATGATATTCGTATGGCAGCTCATGAAGCTGCTATTCGCCTTCGACCACCTATGAGGGAGGCTGAAGGTGGAGGTGGCAGTGGTTCTGGCTCGACTAATGTTGTTGGTCCAGTCACCGTTAGACTATCGCCAAGTCAGATTCAGGCTATTAATGAGTCTCCTTTGGATTCACCTGAGACGTGGATTCAAATGGCAATGCCAGAAGAGTCTATGATGTTCTCCAATAATGTTGAGGAGCATGAGTGGGATAACATGCAAAATGGTTCTCTTTGGGATCCTTAGGTAACTTTTCCCCGATAGGATTTCTACATATAACACAAATTACTGATATATTTATAAATTTTTTTTTATGTTTATGTAATATATATTTTATAAAAAAGAACAGATTGTCAAATATTAAATATTTATAAATTTATTATATTACATTAGTAGATAATATGTTATTAACTTTAACAACTAATTGTGATATTTTAGATAAAATTTACATGAAATTTAACTTATATGCATTGTTATATATATATATATATATATATATATATATATATATTAAAAATAAGGAAGGGAAGAATTAGCTATTGTTTATTTAATAATAATAAGAAAAAAGGATTGGATTGGGACGTGTGGAAAGGGTTATTTTAAGGGAGTTAAATAGTTTTTGAAAGAGAATATACAGTGATTATCGTGTTTGAGGGAATTGTATGTGAAGAGGTTGGATTTTTCTAAAGGGAAAATCGTAATTTTCTACCTTTGCTTTTATAAAGGGAAAGATTTTGGCGGGTCCAATGAATGCAATTGATTTTGTGTAGTGGAAGGGCCACATACTCTCTCTCTCCCCCTCCTATATACATTGTGCCTCTTTTTGTCAGTTTCTTGTGATTTATTTTGTTGTTTTCTTTGTAATGTACTAAAATTGTATTCCTCGTTTCAATGGAATTTATATATTAAGATAAATTTCTTATTTTGTTGTTTTGTTCTCTACTTCTCATAAATAGTACTATCATTTATTATTTCTTTTCTGATTTTTTTTAGTATGTAGGAAAATGAGAAATTAGAATAATATGGATTTATTATCATAGTTAAAAGATACATTACCACTAAATTATGTCTACAAGTGTTTTTTTTTTAAAAAAAAAGCATTTTAGATGTAACTTCTTTACTCTTAATTCATAATGAGATTGATTATACATATATCAGTTAGCTATATAGTATTTGATACAAATAATAATTAAGGATTAGAATTAAATATATTAGGTGCATATACTACTTCTCATGTGAGAATTACATGTGGAAATAAAAAAAATATTAATATCTTCACATTGGACGAAATTATACATCAACCCAACGTGATAATAATATATAAAATAAAAAATGACATTCAATATTTTTTTATTAAAAAAAATTGAACATAACAATCATATTAATTAAAATAATTCATTATTTATTAGTTTGAGAGTATAAAATAAGAATATACTTATATTGTAAATAAAAAAATTTCCAAATTAATGAACAATAACAAAATTATCAAATATTAATATGCGATTGGTTTAATGTATGAAATACTTTTAATTCCATAAAAATGTGATAATTATTCATCATACTCCAACTCTATTAGTGTGATGATCCTAAAGCATTAATAGATATATTACCACCAAACACTTGTAGAACTCAATATAATCAATAAAATGCCTAGATCAATATCAACATAATCTCCACAAATTCAATCCATCATAGAAATTAATATCATTAGTATTAATCTAAGCTCACTTGTTGATGTAAGGATTATGACTCAAAATTTTAACGAGACTTAAAAGAAAATCTTTTTCTATTTTATGTGTGAGAAATATTTTTCAATTGAATGGAGGATATGGAGAATTATTTCCTTTATAGAGTAAAATTTTTATTTTAATGTTATACCTATTTGAGCAAGGATTCTTATTGAATTAATATTAATAGTGAGTAACACTATAAATAAGAATATTATAAGAGAGATTTTTTAGGCTCTTGCCCAATAGTTGATTGAAGAGAGGTATGGCCCAATATTGTAGTATGATTATAGTAGCCATAAAGTGTATTGGTAGAGTGTCTTTATGATGAGTGGTGATATCTTGTAAGGATTTATAATTTTGTCCATCCAAAAATTATTAATATGTGAGTTTAGTGGATTATCCGAATTATCCCTTTGAAAGATCATGGATGTAAATCTATTGAGAAACTGGACCACATAAATTATTTGTATTATTTTCTCTTTTCTTATCTCTATACTTAAAACTATAATTTCCCTAACAAGTGGTATCAAAGTTATTGATTATTGTTAAGAAGTTCAAGAGTTATTTTAGAAAAGAAAAAAAAGGTTGAAATTGAACTTTTGATGGAAAATATAATGAAGATTTAAGACACCTTAATTAGAAGTCAAGTACTAGTTAAGGAGAAAAGTGGCCACATACAAAATTGTTACTCGAAATTGAAAGAATACCTGAAGAGTTTAAAGAAGCTGTAAGAGAAGAGAATGGCAAGTTGAAAATTGATGATGATGAAGATTTTTCAACTGGTGTGATTAGTTTAAATTACAATGATGATGAGTTTTGGTTGAGGTAAAACTATAATATGAAGGTTTGATAATTGAAAACTATGAAAATTTTGAAGAGTGCATGATTAAAAGATTTTGAGATAAGGTGGAAATTGTTGAAAATTGCAAGATTGCATGATTGAAAGATTTTAAGTCAAGGTGGAGATTGTTATACTTATGACTTAAAATCCTACACTACAAGAAATATGTTATATATCGATGGATTAAACACATCATTTTCGTCAGTACAATAAATCATTTATGGAATACTGACTGAAAAATATGTGTAATATCCCATAGTGAGAAAGTACAGAAGAAAGTATGGATATATTGGGTTATAGTAACGTGTATGGCATTAATTAAATTATAAAGAGACTCAATTGATTATTGAAATATACAGAAAATGGTAGAGTATAATACTCAAGAATTTTTGAGTCTCAACCGGGCCATTTTTGTAACATTGTCCTGAAAAATACTGGTATTAATTATACTGCCAAGGAAATAGTAGTCCGGCTAATTGAAGAATTTTCGACCCAAACCTGGGAGGATTAAGTTAATTAATTTTATGTGAAATTGTGGTGAAAAGAAAGAACTGAAAAGCCTTTAGGAATACTGAAATTTTAAAACGTGGCAAAATCGTAATTTATGCCAATTTTGGGGATAATTATGAAAATTCATTGTCTGGGATCCAGAAATGATCCAAAAATATTTTTAAATGATAGACCAGCCCAAGATAAGGTATTTCATTTCCCAAACTTGAGATTAAATCTAAACATAATAGACGAAATAAATTACAGAAAGTTTTGGGGTCAAAATATAATTAAGAAAAATTTTGAACTAAAGTGTAATTAAGCAAAGTTGTGGGACCCACCCATTCTAGAAAAGAAGCTAGGTGGTCATCCATGATGATGGAGATGATTTATTTTTGATATAAAATAATTAATTAATTTATCAAATTAGTGAAAAAATGACAAATAAGCAAAATCTAGAAAATTTTATTTTTTATCTTCATTTTTTTAAGTTAGCTTTTGGTGTATATAAAAAGATAAAGAGATTGGCTATTCAAAGGTGTTTTTGCCGAATCACTAATGGAGAAAATAACAAAAAATATTATCATAACCCTTTTCAAAGAAAAACCAACTAAAAGTAGATAGAAAATTGAAGAAAGAATAATATTAATAGAAAAAAAATAGATGGATTTTGGTATTCAAGCTATTTGGTAGAACAAAAGAAGAAGGAATTCAATGGTTGAAGTTAAAGGTAAATTTCCTAAACTTCATTTTTTTAGTTTAATTTAAGAGTTCTATGGTTTGATCTGGTAAATATTTGAGTTATTTGAGCTAAAGAGAATGAAGATGAGCTAGGGTTTAAGTAGATTCTGAAAACTATTTTAAGGCAGTAAATTATAGGCAGTAATCCAAAATTTTAATGACTGAATTTGAGGATGGCAAAAATATGAAAATTATAGATAAATATATTAATTAGATTACTGTAAAAGGAATGTAAAAAAATTCAAAGTGAGGTAAGAGTTATTGAGTAAAAACTGTTACTAGCCAAAATTAAGTTTTCTGAAATTTTGCTACTTTATTTCATTGTATAGAATTATAGTGACAGAATTAGAAGAAATATTCAATATTAAAAGTGCTCCGTTATGTCTTATCTATAATCCAAAAAAAGGATTTAGCAATTGGATTTGTGGTTTATGAGATATTAGGTAATGAGTATAATCTGCCTGAATTGACTGATAAACAGAATATAGGCTACTAAATTCTATTGATATGATAACCTTAAAGTTTGAATTAAGGAAAGTGGAAAACATTAAAAATTTTAATTTATATGTCTTCTAAATGTCTGTAAAACAGTTTTACAATTGAACATTTAAAATTTGAGTTATAATGAAAAGTTTAGAGTCTGCCCATATAAAGTTTGCAACAGTGCATGGCAGAGTTTAAAAATTCACTATAAATTGTGTAGTGATCAGAATGGTCTCAATTTTTGGTATGTTATAGTTGGGGACGTCTAGTTTTAGTGAAAAAAGGAATTATAGGAATTGAATAAGTATAACTTAAAATATGACTAGGAGAACCCAGGCTGCTAGTATTGGAAATCCTAGCAGAAACCCTAAGATTTGGGGGGAAATGTAAAATTTCTTTTCTTAGAATTTAATTAAAATAATTTCATACTAATTGAAGTTTAAATTGAAATTTAATTATATAGCTTCCAAAAATAAGGACAAAGATAATGAAGAGTTGGAGCATCCCTATTGCCTTGGTTAATTGAATAAGAGAATAGTTGGCATATTTTGGTTTAAAAGTGAGTAATGTAAATATATCAATATTTTGTCTTACTGTATTGGAATTATTGAATCCTTCTACTTTGGACTTTTATTCCAATCTAAATTGGCTTTGCTAAAATTTGATTATATCTATATATATATATGAATTACATGAACTTCTCCAATTATCTTCATTACTTCAATATTTCTTACATTGACTCTTGATTATTGATATAGAATCTCAAATGTGATTATTTGTTATATGGTTATTCTATATGAATCCCATTGTTATAATGATATGATTATGATAAAAAAGCCCACCGATGGGCTAGGGTTTACTACATCGACATTGTGCACAATGAGTATTCTATGTAGACCCTAGTTAGAAGGGGGTAAGGTCCTGCCCATAAGGTCTGATCAACCTTATGCTCAAATTGATTGATTGCTACCGAGATATGTAGCTTTTCTATGTGGGTTATATGAACCCAAAATTTTCTGTCATACTTCTTCTTATTATTATTGACTCATATTCATTGAATAATGACCTATGTGTTTCATATTTCTTTATTGGCATCATCTCCATCTATTTATTGTAAAATAATATTCTTAAATATATCTTGTTAGCCTTTCTTTATTATTGAAAAGAATTGACTTGATAAGTATGATATATGTATTTTACTCATTGAGTTATACTCACATCATTGTGGTTTATTTTTTTTACAGGAGTGACTTAGATAGTGACTGTTTCAGCTCTCTTTCTTCTTCTCACTGGGAACCTATATTATCTATGTACGATTTGAGATATTTTGGACACTATAACAATTCTAGAATTCAGCTCCATGATTTTGGCTTAAATTTTGCAATATAAATTTATAAACACTTAATCAACGAATACTTTGAAATGTAAATATTGAATTTAAATTATAATGAATCTATTGAAGGTTATGAGAATAATTATAGAAATATTTATGTGCATTTTTGGTGTGTTAGAGTTGAAGGTATAATGCGTTTTATTAGGAGTGCAATTTTTCTGCAGGTCGTGTTTTATTAAAAGACTCGGCTTTGGGTCGGGAATAGTATGGAAATATTGGGGAAACTATGGCAGATTTTCTGTAAATTAATAAGTGGGGGTTCTACGAGTATAGGTGGCCTTATGTCTTCCCTGTACCCTGGGACAGTCACATCCCAAAAGTGGGATGTGACAAAGTTGGCATCAGAGCATGAAATAAAATATTAAAATATTTACACGATAATTAACTGGTATAAATTATACGAACATCATTGAGCTTAGGAATTCCTATTTCGTCAATTGTAGTCATTCCTTATGTATTTGTTTTCTGTGTTAACTGATAATTGATAGATTTTTCTATATTGTTCTAGTGAAATATGTCGCCTAGGAGAGGCAGAGGTAAAGGCTAAGGCTGCGGTAGAGAAAGAGGTAGGGGCAGAGTTGATCTTCCTTCGATTGGTATATTGATGGAGGCAGAGATAGCCTCTAATGTTGCTCTAGATAGAGAGGAATATGTTGAGCCACCCAAGGTTAGAAGAAGGGGAAATGAGGAAGCTCTATGACAAGAAATTGAGCAGTTGAGAAGGGAGAGCGAAGAACTTAGAAAAGCCAGGCAAGATCCCATTCTGGCACCTATTCTACCAGTTCTATTTACATATGGGTCATGGGTTATATAGCTTGGACATATTATCAAGAAACATAGTGATCACAAGCCATCATCACATATTTACATATAGTTATTCCATTACACAAATAGGTATATAATGATCTTGGTCCAAGAAAAATAACAACCAAGTCATTTATACAATTTGCTTATTTAGAAGTGTTTCAACAATTTATAGTTTACAATTACGAATTTATAAGTTTAGGTTCATCAATAATGAATTTAAGAAAAATTACATGAAGTAAGAAAAGAGTAGCAAGCTCAATTAATGGATAGTAACATATATTAACATAATTCATACTTACCTCAAAGCAATTTATCCTTGTATTTCCCTCAAATACTTATACATTCAATAATCTTCTCTATATTCCTTAAATTTTCCTCTCCTATGTCAAATCCCTAAATACTCATAATTAGGGTTCATGCCCAAAAATATTCATACATGGTAAATTCTTATGATTCTAATCATATTTTAGAATCCTAATATGTTTTCTAATATCAATTTAATCACTTATTATAGAAATGTGAAAGTTTGGGATGAATAGCTACTATTCACCCAAAACCCTAAATCCATATATATCTTGCAATAATCTATAATAAATGCCAATTGATGCTCTTAAACATATATTCATAACTCATAATCATATATTCTAACTATGTATTTGCTTATCTTAAACTTAAATTAGAGTTTGGAATAAATACCTTAAGCCCTAGGATGGAGAATCCTTGAGAAATCTGAAATCTTGATGCTCTTGAAGGTTTGATTCTTGATTCTTATGTTAATGGAGATAAAATAAGTGTTTGAGAAGAGAATTTAATGAATTTATGGGTGGGTGAGGTGTATTTATAAAGAAAGAGGAAGAAGAATGAAATAAATGAAGTTTGAAAATGAAGGAGAAGGGTCGGATATTTATAAGCCCGATACTTTCACACTTGTAAATAGGTTTCACGGTCATGAAAGCTACTGTTTACATTAGGTTCAAAACACTTCTTCACAGCCGTGAAGGAACGTTCTATGCCCATAAAGACAAAACTGAAGAATTGGCCAATTTACACAGAAAGTGAATAGGTCTTCACTCCCGTGAAAACTTTCTTTAAGGTGGTGAAACATTTTTAAGGGGGTGAATCATTTTCAAGGGGGTGAATCATTTTCAAGGGGGTGAAACATTTTCAAGGGAGTGAAACATTTTCATATTTTCTCCATTCTAACTTATCCAAACTCAATCAACTTATACATACACATGTTTAACACCTCAAAATCAATCATAACTCATCATGTCTCAACATATAATCATTCTAGGAGTAATCTATACTCAATATAGCATTCTAGATTATCTACCATGCACATATAAATATACACATGCTAACATTACATTAGACAAACAACAAACATATATCTACTCTAACACTCCATGTACTGGTTATTACAGTAACTGGGGCAGTTCTAGTAGAGGCAAAAGGCAAGGAACTAGTCAGAGTGCAGCACAGCCACCAACGGGCAGAGGACAGGGCAGAGTATTTGCTCTGAATTAGCAGGAGGCCCATGCCTCTAATACTACTATAACAGGTATGGTTCTAATACATAATAAATTAGCTAAAGTTTTATTTCATTTGGGAGCCACTCATTCCTTTGTATCACCGTCTTTTGCTAAAAGATTGGAAAAGGGTAGTAGAATTCTGAACATACCCTTAGAGATTTCCACAACCCTGAGTGAGGGTATAGAAGTGAATCATGTGTATGACTCCTGTATAGTTGATATTGAGGGTAGACCACTTCCAGTGAACCTAATTGAACTACCGGTGCTAGAGATTGATGTGATCCTAGGAATGGATTGGCTATGTACGCATTTTGCAATTATTGATTATCATGAAAAAAGAGTTGAATTTAAACCTGAGGGGCAAACTAGTTTTGTATATCAAGGTGAAAAGAATGATGTGGTGAAAATTTTAATTTCAAATGTTGGGGGAAGACGGCTTTTAAAAAAGTGTTGTTAGGGATACTTGGTGAGTGTGGTCGATACTCAGATGACTTTAGCAGGAGTGGATCAGATTCCAGTGGTCAGGGAATTTCCTGATGTGTTCCCAGAGGATTTACCTAGGTTACCTCTAGAAAGAGAAATTGAATTTGAGATAAAGGTGTATCCTGGACCAAATCCTATATCCCTCCCTCCCTATAGAATGGCTCCTTCAGAATTGAAAGAATTGAAAGTACAACTGTAAGAATTGCTTGATAAGGGTTTTATCCGACCCAGCAGTTCACCATGGGGAGTTCCTGTACTATTTGTGAAGAAGAAAGATGGGACTCTTCACATGTGCATTGATTACAGACAGTTGAACAAGGTGACTGCTAAGAACAAATATCCTCTACCGAGGATAGATAATTTATTTGATCACCTACAGGGAGCCATCCATTTTCAAAAAGTTATCTGAGGTAGGATTATCATCAGCAGAGGATTCGGAAAGAGGACGTGCCAAAAACAACCTTTAGAACTAGATATGGCCATTATGAACTCTTGGTTTTGCCATTTGGTCTAACCAATGCTCCAGTTTCTTTTATGGACTTTATGATTCGGGTGTTTAAACCATATTTGAATAGGTTCGTCATTGTTTTCATTGATGATATACTTATCTATTCTAAAAGTCGGCAAAAGCATAAAGAGCATTTGAGAATGGTATTGCAAACATTGAGAGAACACCAATTATATGCAAAATTGTCTAAATTTGAGTTTTGGTTGAATGAAGTGTCTTTCCTGGGACATGTTATTGACAAGGATGGAATCAAGGTGGATCCTAAAAAGTTTGAGGTTGTAGCTAATTGGCCCCGACCTACCAATGTGACTGAGATTTAGAGTTTCTTAGGTATGGTTGGGTATTATCGGAGATTTGTAAAGAATTTCTCCTATATAGATGCTTCGTTGGCCAAATTAACGAGAAAGCAAGTAAAGTTTCAGTGGGATGATACTTGTGAAGTGAGTTTTCAGAAACTCAAAAATTGTCTCACTTTTGCTCCCGTACTTGCTTTGCTTTCAGGTTCAAGTGGATTTGCCATGTATTGTGATGCATCACGAGTGGGTTTGGGCTATGTACTTATGCAGCATGGGAAAGTTATTGCTTATGCTTCTCGACAGTTAAAGAAACATGAATTAAACTACCCCACTCATGATTTGGAAATGACAGCAGTTGTCTTCGCATTAAAAATGTGGAGACACTACCTCTATGGTGAAAAGTGTGAGATATTTACTGATCATAAAAGTCTTCAGTACATAATGCAATAAAAAGATAATGCAATAAAAAGATCTGAATTTGCGGCAACGAAGATGGATGGAATTAGTAAAAGACTATGATTGTCAGTTATTATACCATCTAGGGAAAGCTAATATGGTTGCAGATGCCCTGAGCCGAAAGTCAATAGGGAGTTTATCACATATTGTAGCACAACGAAGATCATTAGTGAGGGAATTGAAAGAGTTATGTAATATGGGAGTAAAGTTGGATATATCTGAGTCCCGAGCATTAATTGCTCATTTTCAGGTGAGGCCTATATTGATTGATGAAATTAATGCCTCACAAGATAAAAATGCTCAACTAGTCAAGCTTAAAGAAGATGTTTCAGCAGGGAAAACTCCTGATTTTTCGTTGGACAATGAGGTACTGAAATTGGGATGTTGATTATGTGTACCGAATGTAGATGGGCTGAGAGAATAAATTTTAAAAGACATGCACCATGCATTGTATAGTGTGCACCGAAAGTAACCAAAATGTATCATGATGTGACAGATACTTACTGGTGGCAAAGAATGAAAAAGCAGATTGTTGATTATGTGTCTAAATGTTTATCCTGTCAACAAGTGAAATTTAAGCATTAGAAACCTTCGGGTTTGTTACAACAGATAGAGTTACCTAAATGGAAATGGAAATGGACTATGGATTTCGTAGTAGGATTACCAAAGACTTTTCGGGGGTATGATTCTATCTGGGTAGTTATGGATCAGCTCACTAAGTCAGCTCATTTCCTGGAAGTTAAATCAATTTATTCAGCAGCTCAATATGCACAGCTCTACGTTGATAAAATTGTGAGGCTGCATGGGATACCAATATCCATTATTTCGGATAGAGGTCCTCAGTTTACATCACGGTTTTGGCAGAAATTTCATGAAGCTTTAGGTACACAGCTACATTTCAGTATAGCATTCCATCCATAAACAAATGGGCAGTCTAAAAGAACTATTTAGACGTTAGAGGATATGCTTCGATTGTTTGTATTGGATTTTGGAGGCAGTTGGGATCACTACTTACTTTTGGTGGAATTTGCGTATAACAATAGTTACCACTCCACTACTGGAATGGTGCCTTATGAGACTTTATATGGCCGTAAAAGCAGATCTCTAGTGTACTGGGTGGAACCAGGGGATAAACAACTTGAGAGGCCAAATTTGATTAGAGAAATCATGGAAAAAGTGTCGATTATTAAAGAAAGAATGACGACTGCATTTAGTCGGCAAAAGAGCTATACTAATCCAAAGTGGAAAGATGTACAATTTGCAATTGGTGATCATGTATTTCTGAAGATTTCTTCAATGAAAGGAATGATGTGATTTGGTGTAACACCTCAGCCTAGCTTTAATCTTTCTTTAATAGAGATCTTCGGGGGGAGAATTTTGTTTTCTTTATATTATGGTGTTAATATGTATTTATGCATGGAATTGATATTTATGCATGTTATTTGAATTAGTTTTATGC
>CANXYC010169989.1:0-11942 GCA_948193065.1 Aleurites moluccanus | reverse complement strand
ATTCTGTAACTTTCTGTAAATACCATCATCATAAACACATTTATATTTATACTCCAAAATATACCATACACTTATATTTACAATTTGTCTATACCATTATACAATACCAATGAAGCAGCTAATACATATATATAAAGATACAGTGATTAAATTAATTACACTGTCTATACAAGGCTGTAGAATTCCTTTGAGAAATAAAGGTCAGGAATCTACCACTACTCTACACCTGGAAAGGGAAACAATGAAGGGGTGAGTAATGATTACTCAGTGAATCTAATATGCATCAACCATAAGAAATGGTTGGAATATCAATAACAATAGGCAGATAGTCAATTAATAATAATCTGCTCACCAATATCAGATATCAGAATCAAGAATCAGAATACAATCAGAGACTGTAGAAACCATAAACAGATCAATGAAGTTGTAATCCAGTCAATGGAAAATATATCACTTAGATAAGATAGATAAGACAAATGAAGGGCCATGAAACTCGTATCACATGTATCCATCATGTATCAATAAACATAAGACTGATTAGGTCTTATGGCTTGGACTGTTAACCCTTCCCAGGTAGGGTATCATCATACAATGTGCACATTGCCGACAGTATGTATCCACTATCCTGTCGGAGAGGCAGCTCTGTTAAATCACATCGAAATCAATAAGAGCATAGAACAAGTCAATCAATATCAATATACAATGAAAATCTCATCAAGTAGCAGTAGTTCATGAATTTAATCAAATGAGACTGTGATATAGTAATGGATAAGCAATAGATGAATCAATAAACAGTAGTAATATGATTAACAATTAACAATATGATAGATCAAAAGTTGAACAAAACAAGTCAAGAAGTTAGCTCAATTGGCATGCCAATGTCACTGGCGATGATGGCATTCAAGTGGTAGGCCTATCGATGAAATCAATGGTAGGCCTATGAATTTTGAACTAGACATTTCGTCGAACACTTGGTGTGCAACAAACAATAGACATTTTGGCAAAGGTTTTGGTGCAACATTGGAATTGCCCCAATATCAATCAACAAGTACACAATGTAGGTTATTCAATAGGTATTTGGTTTCCATCAATAAACAACATATGAAGGATCAAATAAGCAAACCAAAGGAAAACAAAGCAAAAAATAAAGGCAAAAATGCCTCCATTGGGTTTGGCCAATATGGCTCTTTCAAGGATGGTTGCCAATCAACATTTCAACATATAAGTCATATCAAATGATGCATATTAAACTCACCTAGCACTTCAAATCACTTGAATTGCACACTTTGCCACCAAAGTCTTCAAAGTAGGCAAAAATGGCAACTTTCCAATTCTTTGCTTTCTACATCAAATCAATCACATATAATCCATCTATTAGCCATCAATTAACATAATCTAACCTCATTTAACATTAAATAACACTAATTCAAAGATTTATCTCTTACAACTTTGAATTAGGGTTTTCAAATTAGGAAAATTCTATCAAATGCATCAATTGATGCAATTAAACACATTACCCATTCTATTTAATATCTAAAACATATAAATCAACTATCAAACTAAGAAAATCAATTCATTACCTTAAAGTGAAGAATGGGCCAAAATTCATAAACTGAGCAATCTTGAAATTCTTTGATTTTTCAAGTAAACCAAGGTTGGAAATCAAAGGATCAATGGTTTTATTCAAGTTTCTTTTGATTTCTCTTTTAATTTTTCAAGAAAATTTGGTGGAAGAATTGTAGAGAATTTTGGCCAAAGCAAAGATGAAGGAGAGAAAATGGCCAAAAATCTATCAAGGCATGCTTATATATTAAGTTAAAAATAGCAAATTACATTTGGGTCCTTAAACTTTCCAATAATCATACCTTGACCCCATTTCCTTCTGTAATTTATTCTCACAATTCTATTGAGAATTGGATTTCAAAGTGGGAATTCAAATAGTTTATTTTTATCTGTACTTTATTATAAAAATACTTTCAGAGCCATTCTGAAACTCATACAGTTGTGTAACACCAAGTCCTAACCGAGCCTAGTATAGTTATGGACCTTCAGGAATTTCTGTCAATTTATTTGAAATTATTTTGATGTGCTTACATGTGTGTTTGATTGTTAATTGATTGTTTGGATAAAATAAAATAATGATAATAAAATAAATAAATAAAATAAAGTAGCCAAATTATGTTACAAAAATGATAGGACTTAATTGCAAAAAGAAATAAAAATTAAGGATTTAATTGATATTTCATAAGGACCCAATTAAAGCAAAAGAGTAAGAGGAAGGAGTGAATAGCATTTTCACTCATCATGATTCAATGGAACAAAGTATTGGTGCATTTTAATTGAAGGGATGCATGTATAGGTTTCAAAGTCTACTTTATGAGATTGTTTGTATTGGATTGTGTGGCAAAAGTCCACTAACTAATTTAATAATCAAACAAAATCTGCATTTTCTTCTTTTCCCATCCAAAACCGTGACAAACACAAAGAAAAAGAAGAAATCCCTCTTTGGTTCGGCCATTGAAGAGAATTAAGGTTTTGGTGTCAAATCTTGAAGCTTGAGTAGAAATCTTCATTACATATCTTCTATTTCTTCAAGCAAAGTAAAAAATTTCATTTTGGTTGGAAGATTGGAGAAGCTACAGTTTGGCCATTCTTAGGAATTCTTGAGGTAAGCTAAAATTTCCGATTCGTTAATGATTATTTGGCATTTGAATGTTGATTTGGATGGTTAATTTGAGGAATTAAACATCTAATGGGTAGAATGCTTAGTGGCTGATTTGAATTAGGGGAAAATT
The DNA here is from genome assembly GCA_948193065.1 of Aleurites moluccanus. NCBI lineage: Eukaryota > Viridiplantae > Streptophyta > Magnoliopsida > Malpighiales > Euphorbiaceae > Aleurites > Aleurites moluccanus. The sequence goes on along the minus strand of CANXYC010169989.1, from coordinate 9,147 downwards.
AGGGGAAAATGCTTTTTGTGCTTTAATGGAACAATTGATTGTATAAATGATGTATAATGGATTCAATTGATGTTAATTGAGTGTTTAAACTAAAGTTGCATTTCAATTTTGGAAGAGGCATAGTGACCGAATGGATATTAGGGTTTAGGTGTGGAATTTCTTGTAAAATTCTGCAATTGAACGTTTAAACCTTTAATTGACATGGTGAATTGACTTTTGAAACCTTAAATCAAAGGAAAACATGAAAGGGAGAAAAATCCCCCTTTGGCCGAATGCCTAATTTGGGGAAAATAGGGAATTTACTTGGTTTTAGTGAAATTGATTGTTTAAATGTGTAATTGGTAACTTGAATTTGTTAATTGTAAGTGTAATTGGAAGATTTAACATTGGATTAGGAAAAGCCCTTAAAATCGAACCTAATTAGGGCAAATATGAGGAATTTGGTTTGATTTTGTGTAATTAAGCTTAGAAGTGTTATATTGATGTGTTTAATTGTTGAATTATGAAGTTGAATGGGAAAAATTAAGCTTTGATGATTTAACCCCTTTGGGCCGAATTGCATTGAGCTAAGATTAGGGTTTATGAGATAAATATGTGTACAATTTGTTAGGTGTATGTGATATGTTTAAATGATAAGTATTTGAAGCATATAGGAAGAAATTGGTATGTTTGATTTGAGTTTGAGATGTGTTTAGGTCTTTATGACCTATAAAGTTCAAAATACTTTGGCATGAAACCTAGGCTTGAACGTAAGCCCAAACTTGCTTTAATATGTTAATATATATGGAAATTAAAGTGTTGTATAAAGAATATGAGGTTTAAATATGTGTGGCCCAAGTTTGGCTTTGGCCGAATGGCCTATGTATGCAAAAAGGGTAAATTTGTCATTTGATAGGGAATATAACCATTGATTGTATATATGTGTATGTTTGATGTGTATTGTGTGTGTATATGATGATTTGAAGTCTTACGGAGAGTAAATATATAAATATAGGCGAGTCTCCCGAGGAAGGGACCAGTCGGGCAGTCGCCGCAACCGTTGGGGGGTCGACGGGCTAGCTAGGAGCTTCGTGCCTTAGCTACATTTTGGAAGTCTTTATATATAATTATTGCATTTATACATCATATGGCATAACATATGAATTTGAATTGATTTGGTACGTAAAAACCCAAATTTGATTTGAGATACCCGATTGGCACTTAAAATGACCTTCCGAACTGACCTAAACTGTGCTAAACTTCCGACTAGTTTAAATTGAAACTTGGAAAGTGTTTTGACCTGATATTTGGCCCAAACCTTTCCCCTATCCCTAAGCTTCAAATTGATACCAAATAGTCCACCTAAATTTTTTTATAATATAGAGAACCAAAAACTCCTCAAAAATCTTAAAACGGACCCGTAATTTGACTTGCCATTTGCACCAACAAAACTGGGCCCCGGCGGGCTCGTTTCTTAACTTTGGACAAAATACCTATAGGATACTGGTAATCTGAAAATGAGTTGTTATATACGAAATTGGGACATATTTGTGAACCTATATCTATTTTATGAGACTTTTACATATGGTATTATAATAGGGCTACTATGACGATGTAGTGGGATTTACTATCGACCGTGTGCACACTGGTATCTTATTTGACCCTTACTAGAGAGGGGAATTATATTCTCTAGTCGTAAGAGCCGATCGATCTTACATAACTATTGGTTTTGTGCTATTGCACCATATATATATTTGTTAGCACAATTGTGCATATTAGACATATTGGCCCTATTTACCTGTTATATCATATGTGATGTGACTCATACTACATGTTATTACTGTTCACCATATTTTGAACATTTCATATGCTATACTTATAGTTCATCGCTTGTACCACATATTTTCAGTACTATTTGTTCTATCCTTTGCTATATTGCTCCTAACCTTTTCAGGTTTCGATTCAGCTTCAATGGTATATAATTTTTCATGCATTTTTGTATATAATTACTTACTGAGTATTTTATACTCACCCCCATAGGTTTAAATCTTTTCAGGTGACGGTGAGGTCCGAGTTCCACAGGCTCCTCTTTCTTCGCCGTGGACATTTGATATATATATATAAATATTATGAGTTAATCCTTTATCCAAATTTTGTCTAGTAGCTCCATGGTACTATAATTCAAAGTATGAGTAATTAGATTGTTATTTATGTATTTACCTATGGGTGTATGTCGATATAGTTGCCTATTTTGGGATTATAGCAAGTATGATAATGATGATGGTTTATGTTGAGAATTGAGAAATATGGATGAGTTGATTATGTGGAGATGGAGTTGAGTTGGGAAATGATTATTTGAAAGTGTTTATTTGAAAATTGGTAAATTGGCATGTTGAAAATACAGAAGAAACTCTACCAGATTTTCGGCAGGACATTTGCATAATGTATATATATGAGATTTGGCATGAGGTATAATGGTATAACATGAATGAACTTGTATGATATATGAGCTATTAGAACGAATAAGATTTATGAGTATTAGCTTAATTGTATTAGGGGTTCATCAAGGTACCGGTAGTCATAGGCGGATCTCGTACCCTTGGATCATCGCGGTTCCCTGGTTTGGGTCGTGACAAGTTAGTTTTCCACTAAACCCCTAAAGTTCACCTTATTTATGATTTTGTCATTACTCTTATTCTTAGTGTTCCTAAAAAAATTTCACCTCTTTCTTTTCATCATAATTTCACATATATTTATATGATTCTTTACCCCTGGTCTGAATCAGAAATTCTTCAATCAACTGGACTGCTATTTCTCGGGCAGTGTAATTAACACCAATATTTTTCGGGACAGAATCTCAAATGCATTCTAACTATGTTTCAAAATTTATCCTTAGTCATTTCGATGTTCCCAAACTAATAACTGATTAGATAACTGTTCAATCATGGTAGTATTTTTTAGGGTATTACATGCAAACTCTTATGATCAGTGTATATCTCCCATTTAAACTCATACAAATAATGCCTCCAGATCTTCAGTACAAATACTACGGCTGCCATCTCTAAATTATGTGTTGGATAGTTCATCTTATGCTTCCTTAACTACCGAGAAGCATATGCTATCACTCTTCTATTCTGCATCTAAAACATCTCAATCCAACTCTAGAAGCAACATAGTATACTATGAATTTATCATCCTCTGATGGCAATGCTAACACCGGAGTACTTGTGAGGAAAGACTATAAAGTCTAAAAAATGCTCTCACATTCATCTGTCCACTAATACCTCACCTATTTATGAGTCAACTTAGTCAATGGAGCAACAATTTTGGAAAAATATTTCACAAACCGTCTGTAGTATCCTGTCATACCAAGGAAACTATGAATCTCAAAAACATTGGTAGGCCGAGGTCAATTTGCAACTGCTTTAACCTTCTGAGGATCTACTTTAATACCATCTTTGCAAATAACATGCCCTAGAAAGCATACTTTAGTTAACTAGAACTGGCATTTAGACAACATAGCATATAGCTAATGCTCTCGAAGTGTCTCTAATACAATCCTCAGATGCTCTGAATGCTCCTCCTCATTCTTGGAATAGATAAAAATGTCATCTATGAACATTATGACAAACTTATCCAAGTATGGTTTGAACACCCTATTCATGAGATCTATGAAAGCAATCGGTACATTAGTCAACCTGAATGGCAACACCAGAAACTCATAATGTCTATATCGGGTCCTGAAAGCAGTCTTAGGTACATCTCCTTTCTTAATTATCAACTAGTGATGCCCAGATCTCTTATCAATCTTTGAGAAATGACTGGCACCCTGCAATTGATCAAATAGATCATCAATCTGTGGCAACGGATATTTATTCTTCACTATCACCTTATTCAATTGCCTGTAGTCAATACACACCCTTAAAAAGCCATCCTTCTTTTTCACAAATAGCACTGGAGCACCCCATAGAGAATTGCTCGGTCTAATAAACCCTTTATCCAATAACTCCTGCAGTTGCACCTTTAACTCTTTCAATTTTGGTGGTGCCATTCTGTACGGAGGAATGGATATCAGATCGGTAAGGTCCTCATTTGATCTATATGGATACTTCGATACAAACTATGGTGATTGTAGAATAGATAGAAAAGCACAAGTGGCACCTGTCAATTTTTGGGAAATATGTTAGTATCATGGTTTTCTAAAAAGCAAAGTTCAGTTGCACTATTAACCACAGAAGCGGAGTATATAGCAGCTGTAAGTTGTTGCACTCAACTTCTATGAATGAAAACTCAACTAGAAGATTTTGGACATTCATTTAATCACATTCCTATAAAATGTGACAACACAAGTGCCACAAATCTTTCAAAAAATCCAATTCATCACTCACGCACTAAGCATATAGATATAAGGCATCATTTTCTTAGGGATGATGTTACCAAAGGTCATATTAATTTTGAATTTGTGGATATTAAGAAGCAGCTTGCTGATATATTCACAAAACCTTTAGACAAAGAAGCATTCTATTTTATGTAGAAGGGAATTAGTTATAATTGATACCTCTCAAGTATGACTTTTCACTTACTTTTAATTAAGATATATTTAAACATAATAATATGTGATGATATTGCATGATTTATAAGCACTTATTATAATTTATGTGTTTTCATGACAAATTGAGACCTAAGTGAGAGAATTTTATAAATTTCCATCACTTTAACCTCAATTTATATGAATTTTCTTGTCAAAAGTATGAATTATATACATATGCATATGAAAGCATAAAATCAAAAACTCAAGTTGTCTTTATTTTTGAAATTTTTTCTTAAATCTTGCCTTTCATGCCCGTTAATCCATTTAATGCCTATGACACATTGTCACTCCCATTAAAACCTTTATATGCCCATGAAGAATCGTTATGTATTTTTTAAAATTATGGGCTTATCTTTCATGGCCGTGAATGGCATTCACGCCCATGAAGACGCAGGTAATTAAATAGATGCGTCCGTGTCTTTTGACTTCAAACTAAAATTTCAAAATTCTTTTTCTCTCTCTCTCCCATTTTCTCTCAATCATTCAAAATTTCAACTCCCTCTCTCTTTTTCTTCACATATTTTCTTATAAATCTTTATAATATCTGCTTTAAACCCTAAAATTGTGGTGAAAACTAAGAATGTTGGTGGTAGAAGCAAAGGAAAGGGTCCAAGTATGGGTGAAGCATCCCAAGTGCGGGACAAAGTAGTTAAGCTATCTTATGGTCTTTCCTTCTCTTCTCAGCATCATATTGACAGATTTTTCAATGCTTAAACACTGAGGAAACCCGGTAGGTGGTCGAAGCATTCATTTTACTGATTTAGGTATGATTGGTTTGAAAGAGTCTGTCACTAATTATTGCATCACCTTATTTGGAGATAGACACTTTGCTTACTATTCATCGAATTTATACTTATAGCTAGTGAATGAATTTTTTACCACACTTATTGTGAGTCCCACGGGTGATATGACCTTCAGATTAGGCAAAAAAAACTGTTCATTATCTTCTGATGCTTTAGGTGGTTTGTTTAAACTTAAGTTTAGTGGGGTTTGCCGGATTACAGATCATTAGGATCCTTTCTTGGTTTGGGAAGCATTGACTGGCTCTTCCTAATATGATGTTTAGACTGCAAAATCGTCAAGGATTCATGACCCAGCTTTCCTAATTATTCATTGGTTCCTCAGTTATTCAGTTTTGCTAGAGAATATAGCAATGGAGTTGTCAGTCACAAGGAACTATTCTTTTTGGATTTTTTACGATAAGGAATTTATGCAGATATTACTCGATGGTTTGTAGAAACATTTAAAGATATGAGCAAAAAGGTCAAGGGAAAATTACTTCTTGTTATGTATGTGACTAGGATTGCAAATCACTCTGAGATCCCTCATAATCCGGAATTCAAAGTCTTTATCACTTTTAAAGATCATATAAATATATTAACCTTTCATGATATGGGAATTGCGAAAAAGGTTGGTGATGGATGGGTCTTAGCTACTATTGATGGGGATGATTAGGATGATGAGACAGATGATGAGCTTGCTGCTATGTTTGATGAGCCATCCCGAAAGAGACCCCGCAATCATCCTTTTACAGCACCATCGACTAGTTCTTAGCCATCCTCTTAAGCTGTTTCCTTTGAAAGTTAAGTGTTAGAGCATTTGGCTAGGCTCAACACTAGACTTGATTCTTTGGAAACCTGAGTTGCATCTCAACTGGACAAACTTGAAGTGAATAAAAAAGAGCTGCAAAAATCCGTAGATAGTCTTTGAAGTGCTTTATCACTTGGAAGTACCCCTCCACCTGATGATTCTTCCATTCCTCCTTCATCCTAGTTGTTATTTTCTTTCTTTTTGCTGAGCTTTTTTTTTTCTATGCTCATATTTTATCATGTTTATGTTCATTGTATTGACATATTTCTCATTTTGAAATTTATATACTTTTTCCTTGTGTTAAACTGAACGAGTTATTATATTGTGTTAAACTGAAGAACACCTTTTTTATTGTTGACAAAAAGGGGGAGAAATATTGATATTGTTTAACTAAATGTTTTAACTAAATTAAAATTAAACAATTAAAATTAAAGGGGAGTTTTAACTCAGAGGGAGTAATGATTTTGATGATGTAATTAAAATCCAAAATAAACATGTTAATCAATATAAATGATTATTTAACTTGTGTTTAAGTTTTTATTTCAAAACAGGGATTCACCCCCGTGATTATTATTAACGCCCGTGAACAAGATCAAGGCAATGTATGAATTTTATTCAGAAAGGATCTTCAAGCCCGTGAACTTTCATTCACGACCGTTAACGAATTTCATGCCTGTGATTTTTATTCATGCCCGTGAATGATTTAAGAATGATTTTGGCTCAGAGACATAGAAAGAGTTTTTAAGACTGTGAAAAATTATTCACGCCCGTGAAATATTTTCACTCCTGTAATAGTTGTTCACTCCTAAGGATGTTTTAAAATTTGAAATTGGCGCAAAAAATTTCAAGGCCATGAATTTTGGTTCAAGCCCATGAAGATGAAGCTTCACGACCGTGAATCGGTAGTTGCCTGTCAACATCAAGGTTGATCTGTTTTAAATATAGCTATTGGAAAAATATTTGGAGGAAAATCTTGCATTAAATGCAACCAGAACAGTCACATTTAATCACCATTCATTGAAGGCTATAAATACATGAAGATTTGAAGTTCAAAATAGAAGTGAAGCACAATATCTAAATGAAATCAAATTATTAAATTTATACTCTAATTTTTAAACTCTTTAAGCCTTATTTCTTATTCTTTGAGTTCTTACTAGCTTTCTTATTCTTTGAGTTCTTAATAGCTTTTGCTAGTCTTAGCTATTCATACTTTATTGTAAAACTTTAGAATAGCTTTATATAAATTTAGGGAGACCTACAAATCTCTATCTCTATTATTGAGAGTAAAAATCTGAGTTGAAACTCAGTGTGTATAGGGTGAAATCCCTAGAAATCTATTATAATTAATTTGGGGTGGTGTACTTGATTCTAGTGGAAATTTAATATCGGGTTGATATTGAGAAAAATGGGTGTAGAAGAAGGAATTTGGCTCCGAACTACTATAAATTTGCTAAGATTTCTTAACCCTTCATTTTTAATATTACTTGTCATTTAAAATTCACATATTCATTACATATCAGCTGTATATTTTCTTCAAGATTTTTAAACTCCTATTCACCCCCTCCACCCCCTTAGGAGTATTGCCATAATAGTATTTAACAAGGTCTAAAACCGCCTCCTTAAAGCCTTCTTTAGATTTTGAAGAGTCCGAAGATTTGAAGACGGCTAGTAGTGCCCTAAATTAAACTTTCTTAGATTGATTTAGCAAAGATCAAGCAAACAATCCAGTCTCGAGTCTCCAAAAATCGAAAGGATGAAACTCCAGTCCAACAAATCACTTCGATCGTCAAGTCTGTACAGAACATATAAAATGTATTTTTCTAAGACTATGATCTTTATTTCAATATGAGGATTGAGCAATGGGTCTGACCTATAATCCCACTTTCAATTTCATCGAAAGCCAAACCCATTTTCCAAACATATCAAAAATCCCCGATCGAGATAAGCGAACTACATCGGATTTTGATTCTCGTTCAAAGGGATATGTAGGCATGTTCCAAAATAGTGTGACAAATCTAAAATCTAGATATATTTCATCATATTCGTCCCACTTTATGACTGTATAGGCTCACCTTGTTCTTGCCTTTACTCATACCATCACCACCACTGCCCCAAATATTCATTTGTGCTGCCACTCTACCCTCCTATAGTCCCCATCGCTCTTCCCCCAGTCTAACCGGGAAAATTTGTGATTGTCCTAGAACCCATAAGGGCTATAGTCAACACCACTAATTAGACTAGTGCATTGAAGCTCATGTGGTTAACCAAGAATCCATAAGGGCTAGAGTTAACACCTCGACTTTAAATAAAATGTAGAACTAATTTATATTTCTATACTACTTTTCAATTAATGATTTATTTACTGCTTTAGCATCTTATATTGTCCATGAAATCATAATTTTAAGTCAGAATCAATTTTAAGCCAAGTTGAAATTTCTTATATCTAAAACCTAGTCCCCGGATTCAGATATGTTCGAAGGTCTAGTGGTTTTATCCATTGTGGAACTTTAAATTGGAATCATTTTGGGTTTTTCCTTTTTTTTTCCCAATAAAAATAAAATTAAGGTGGCAACTCCTCGAAACTCATTTTCAAAATAGACTTGAACTCGAAATAGATTTCAAAACAAAACTCTTCAGTGAATTGAGAAATTGAAACTCCAATGGGCCAGACATTTCGGCAATGTGAGACAGAACCCTGAAAAAATGCCTAGGGGATGTAACACCTCAACCTAAACCCTTTTGGAACCCTTAAAGGGGGACTTAGGGGGAATTTTTTTCCTTTCTTTATAATATGCTTATATGATGTATTTATGCATGAAATTGATAGTTATGCATGTTATATGACTTTGATTTTAGGTATAGAAGTGATTTAAAGGCTGTTAGGACAAAATCGAGAAATTTTGAGTTTTTGGTGAACTAGGGGCAAAATGGTCATTTTACAGCCCCTTCGAGTTTTTATGGATTTAGCACTATATTTGAAGAAAGAA
>CANXYC010169985.1:0-44950 GCA_948193065.1 Aleurites moluccanus | reverse complement strand
TTGTCTCGAACAAACAATCTCAGACAAATATATATATATATAGATATAGATATATATATATATATATATATATATATATATATATATATATATATATTAATTTTTTTCACTTTTAATATGATGTGGCAAAAAATATTAATAAAAAATTATAATGTCAACTCCAACAATTAGAATTTGGTCAGATATAAATTTTACCAAAAATTTAAAATTTGTATTTTGATTTGCCAAAATTAAAATATTCTGTAAAATTTACAATTTTAGTAAAATTTTATATCTTTTTATAATTAACTCATTTGTTTTTTTTTTCATTTATTTATTACTTGTTTTTGAGTATTCATTACTTTATTAATTAAATTAAAAGAAAAGTTGCACATAAGTAGATAAAGCATAATTAATTTAGTCCTTGATTACTAAATTCGCCAACTTATAAATGTCCCATTAATCTCATATTGAAATGCAATTAATAAAAATCTCATTTAACCAATTAATAATGATAAATTTAATAAAAATAATAAATTATTTTATAAACATACTAATAATTATATATATTTAATCATAGTTCATAAACTTATAATGAATATGAAAAAATATATCGTAAAAAAAATCTTTTATATATATATTAAAAATTTAAAACAAATAAAAATAAGTTTTATGTTAATTAGTAGATATAATAAATAAAAAATTTGTGTAGAAAATAATATAAAATAAAGTAAAATAGTACAAAACTAATATTATACTTCACCAATTTAGGAATATGAGAATCGATTTTTAATTATGTTGAAGTGCAATTAATGAGCATTTCATTGAACTAATTAATAATGATAAGTTTAACAAAAATAATAATAAATTATTTTATAAATATATTAATAATTATATATAGTTAATTATAATTCATAAATTTATAATGAATATGAAAAGATATATCATTAAAAATATATATTGTATATATAAATTTAATTTAATAAATGGTGAATTAAAATTTAATTTATATATTAAATAAAAATTAAAAGATAAATAAAAATAAATTATATTTTAGTAGATAATAAATAAAAAATATTTTATGTAGATAATAATATAAAACTAAAATAAAACAAATGCTAAAGTCTAGTTAATTATATTTTTCATACTACTCCGTTGGTTTATATGTAGATTTAGAAATTTTGATTTGTTTTAATTATTTATCACTTTGAGAAATCGATGAGGTATTTTTTATTTTTATTTTTTATAGTTTACTTTTATTTCTTGTTATTTACATTATATACTCGGTAGAATTACATATTTTTTTTTACAAAAAGAATAGTTTTGTCATATACTATTTAATAGCTTTCTTAATTTTGATATAAATTACTTTTTTTAGGGAACATTTTAAATTTTCATTTATAGGTTTAAGATATAAATATTGATCTGAAATTAAAAATATAAAACATACATTAAAAAATAGTACTAAAATAAAATGACTTTAATTTCTTTTAATATTTTTCAATCATATTGATGAAGTTATTTAAACTAGCAACTGCTTAATGATTAATTAACAAATTAACATTTATATCTTTAAACAAGCTCGATTGTTTTAAGTATCAATACTAAATTTTAAACCAACAAAATAAATTATTACATTGTAATTAGTTTAAGAGAATAAAATTTTTCTATAAAAGAATTAAAAAAAATTCTATGAAAAAAGAACTAGTAAAAATCTTAAAGGAACAAATCTAAAAAGGGAAATGGAAACAAAATAAATAATAAATCTAAGTCAAGATGTCAAAAAAAAAAAAAAAAAAGCAGATTAACATATCTAGAAAAATCTATATTTATTGAATAAAAAAACTATGAAAAATAGAAAAGAATCAGAGTCAATCTACATAAAAGATTTTATCAGCCATGGTTCAAAGAAATTTTTTTGGAAAAAACCATATATGAAAAAGAGCTAGGTTATAAATTACCTTAAACCATAAATAAAAAGTTACAAAGTGTCATATCCTAAAATTAGAGATACAACGGTTTAGGATATAGATAGATTTAAAACCATTAAAAATTCGTAAAACACATCAATCTAATATATGACAATAAATAAATAATATTCATAGTAATCCACAAATTTAAATCATAAACATCATTAACTTCTAATATCATCTTGTGATATAACTATCAAAATATAATCAACTTATTCACTAGGGATCAAAGGCAAATAAGATCCTCTATCCAGAATGAACAAGTGATATTACAATCATTTAACTATTATGGAATTCTAAGAGGATTGTATTTTAAAATAATAACAAAATATATTCAAAATGAACAAAATTTATATCTTCAAATAGCTTATTGGAGAAAGAAATAAAAAACTCTATTTTCGGTCTATGGACCGACGACTTTAGCACCTGAAAACTACAATAAAATGAGGTAAACTTTCAACTTAATGAATTATACATATATCATACATGAGGTTCAGAATCAGATAAGAGATTTAGAGTGTTGTCTTTACCCAAATATATAACAAACAGAGTTCATATTACAGACATCAAAATATATATAATCCAAGGTCATATACATATCAGAATCAAAATCAAATATCAAAACGCAGATGTCATGAGTGCCTATAAGAAATGGCACATCACAAATACATATATATGTAGGATAAGCAATGTAGATGTCAGAATAACAGAGAAACAGAACAGGAGTCTAACGACATCCATAAACATAACATGAGTACTACGATCTCCATACAGAGTATATGTGCTTGCGCTAACACACCCCTAGATAAACTTTGTCCCCTTTAAGAAGGATCCTGATACTTTGACTCTATCAGTCGAGTCACAGATGCACACAGTCTCATAATATATCCCTCATAGGGAAGGCGTTCTGACAATAACATCTATTTGGTAAGGAATATAATTATTTGTAACAAAAGTTCTTATAATCAAAGAACATTTCAGAATAATTGGTTTATACTATAATAGTGAGTTGATTTCAAAGAAATGGGTAACAATACCAACTTTAAAGCATAGCAAAGGTAACAAGATATATATGCTTAGAATGAGTATTAACAAAAGAACTATATATATACACACACACACACACACGAATACATACAAAATACATATACATAACTCACCTTCAAAAAATAATAATCCAAGCCAAAACTCAAAACTTTCTATCAAACTCTAAATCAACTCAATAACACTTAATGCCCCAAGCTTAACACATTACAATAATTCACAAATTTAGAGTTTTCCTTATCCAACATTATCCATATCAAATTTTTGCACTTAGAGACTTTCTAAAGCTCATTTAGTTAGTTCTTAAATTTAATTTAATCATTCTCAAAGAAAATTATCGAAAAATTATAAAAATTTGTACTATTCATATTACTATTCACCATTTACTACAATTTTTTCAACAACCAAAATCTATAGTCATAAATGCATATAACATACTCTTTAAGGCTCATACACAACTATTCTATCAATCTATAACCTCAAATCATAATAAAAATTAAGCTCTAGAGAAAATACCTATTTCTCCTCAAATAGAGATTTTGAAGAAATCTTGAACTTAAGATGATTTAATGATCTTTTATAGTGTTGGCCTTCTAAAATGAAGCATTAATGTGAGTATTCATGCCTTATAAATACAGATGAAATGAATTTAGAGTTTGGTGGTTGAGAAATAAAAAAAAAGGAGAGAAAATAGTTTAATTTTCGAATGGGTAACAAATGAGTTGATATATATAGAACTCGATGCTTCACGCTCGTGACAATGAATTTGTCTATTAGAGAGTGGTATGTTAGTTATAGATGGCTTTTAGAGAGAGTTTTTATATGTTAAGTTGTATTTGGTGGAGTTTTGAGTAAGTTAGGTTGGAGAGAAGTTTGAGAATGCCTCATAACCTATCTTCACGGACGTGAAACATATTTTCACGGGCGTGAGTCAGTCTTCACGGGAGTACAAAAGGTTTACGTCTGAATTTTGAATTTTCATCAGATTTCTTTCACGGTCACAGGACGTGAAAGAAATCTTATGAAAATTCGAAATTCAAATGTAAACCTTTTGTACTCCCGTGAAAATTGACTCACGCCCGTGAAAATATGTTTCACGTCCGTGAAGATAGGTTATGAGGCATTCTCAAACTTCTCCAACCTAACTTGCTTAAAACTCCACCAAATACAACTTAACATATAAAAGCTCTGTCTAAGAGCCATCTATAACTAACATATCATTCTCTAATAGACAAATTCATTCAAAAACAAGCCAAATAGAACACAAAATATAAACAATACAGATAGAGGGTATTATACAAAGGGAGTATAAAATTATGAGAAATTATTAGGTAGGACCCGATTATACTCATCCTATTCATATACAATGTAATTACAATAGAGACGCATCCATATGGGTTCACTTTTATATAAGTAGGATGAGCATACTCCTGTTCTATCTAATAATTTCTCATAAAATTTTGCCTAATTAAATTGGTTATATTCACACACTTAGATAAACATTTATTATCACAATTACTTCCCTTCAATGATAATAAATAGATTCACGAATAATTGATATCTTATTAGATAATAATACAATAGTTCTCTTTATTAGAGATGAAACTAAAAGATTAAATTTAGAGGAATTAATTAAATATAAAATTTGAATAAAAACTATGGGAGGGCTATTACAATATTTTTAAATAAATAAAAATTTGAGAATAATGTTCTAATATTTAAGAGCATTTCATCTTAAATAACTTCACTCTATTAAAGAAAATGAATTATACTAAATTTCAATTTACTTGCATAATATTTTTTTTTTTTACTAAAATTAGTACGTGCATTCTCAAATATATTGTACTAATTAACATAACAAGTGTTATGAGATTTTGTTCAGAGATGAAGTTAAAAAATTATTTTGAGTGAATCGAAAAAAAATTATATAAAAAGTTGAATTTAAATAGATAAAAAAAATTATATATATAGAAAGTTGAATTTAAGTTGGTCAAGTGAAAATATTTTTATAAATTAATGATTTTTTTTTTTGGTACAAAATGAGATTTTTTTTTGAGTAGTCTGACCTAAAAAAAATAGTTCCGTCTCTAATTGTGCTATTAACAAGATTTTATGGCAATTAATAGTACCAATGTTCAAGATTGAGTGTGTTTTAATCTGACTAATATGGGAAATTGAGTTTCATCCCATATTTAGAGAAGCTAAGAATGACCTCTTTATAAAAGCTGATGTTATTCAATTCGGATCTTTTTATCTTATTTAATATCTTATTTTAGCCTTATATATATTTTTTTTATGCATCACAATATTTTTTTTTAAATTGTTTTGGTAGCCAATATTTTTTTATAAATAATATAATGCATAAAAAAAAAATATATGAGATAAGATATGAGACATCAAATGAAACAGAAAATCCATATTAAGTGCTCTCTATTATGAAATTATTCATACAGGTGTGTCCACTATTTTACTGGGAGATGTTTATGGTTTTGGACAATGGTCATATATGGTTTTGTAATACAGTAAAATATCTATAAATTAATATAGATGGAACTTATAAATTCTATTAATTAAAAAATATATTAATTAATTAATAAATTAATAATTAGAAAAATTATAATTTAGTTCCTGAATTTTAGTCTGGATAATGACGTGGTCCTTATATTTTGAGAAAAATATAATTATGTCCCTACATATTTACTCGTCAAACAATTTAGTCCTTTCATCAATTTCTTCTAAATACATGTAAAAAGACTAAAATACCTCTCATTCACTCTTAAATTTCCCATCTCATCCAAATAGATAGAAAAAAAAGGTATTTGTTTTCATACAGAGTATTGAATCATTTTCTAATGGTTGTGATCTTCTCTAGGACTTTTCGTCGAATAGTGAGTTGATAGTACTTCCATTTGATTGCCTTCCAAAAATGTCACACCCCAACTCCAGTGGTGTGACGGTTCTAGGGCAAGGGTAGGTTTAAGGCCACCATAAACCCGTAAAACTCACATATCCTGGATCTCATACACAATTATATCAGTTATAAACATCATATAATATCATACAATGATCATTTCTATAAATCCATTTAAACATCAATCATATCTTTGCTATTAACATTTTATACTTTCTCTTGTTCTTTCCTGATCAAAAGATGCATCTCACATCACTAAGGAACAAGAGTACCCAAAAGGTAATAATTGGTACATCAAAATATTATCATCCTCAAATGACTAACTACAGAGCTCTAGAGTAAACTCCAATACATTTTGCGTCATAATACCATATAATGAAAATACAAAATCATATTTCAAAATAATTACAATGAAGGCTTCTTGGAAGAATGAGTCAAGAAGCTTGATCTTCTCTATTAGCTCTCTCACGAGCTACACTATCACCTGAAATCCACAGAAGAGGAGTAAACTTTCAACTCAGTAAGATATGAACATGCAATAAGAAAGGAATACATATACTTATATATATATAATCCGAGAGAAATATCAATATTAAGAACATGGTTACAAATTAGAATGTGGCTAGGCTTACAAGAAACAGAAGTGCTTACAATCGATTAGCACTATCAATATCATGATAGAACTACAGAATGAATCAGTAGCCATGCTACCTATCATAACAGAGTGCATCAGTAGTCCTTGCTACCTTATCACAAATGTATGCTTGATCAGACATACGCCTAGAGCTCGTGGTCCCCTCTAGGTGGAACACTGGTACAGTAACCCTACCAGTTAGGTTCCTAAAGTGCACGATGTACCAATGAATTTACTCTCATTGGGAAGAGCGTTCTATCCATAGGGTCATATGGTTTCATCTCACAAGAACATATTGGTCGCAAGACCATCAACATATATTATAATTTCAATCAATTTAACAAGTAAGAAGCAAGTAGAAATCATGTGAACTTGATCCAAGAAAATTGACCAAGTCACTTACAATATATATATATACATATACATGGTAATTTCATGAACAAATGGTAAATCTCAGTTTTAGGATATCGTAGGATTTTTGATTAACAGTCCGGTAATAGGATATCAAGCATGTAAGAATTATATGGGTTAACATTTAGAATACTTGGTCATATTATCTCAATGAAGCAAAGACAAATGCAATGTTCATACTTACCTCAACACAGTTTTTATCCTTGAATTCCTTTCAGGAATTTGCTCAACTTCAACTCCTCAATTACTTTGATTTTCTCTTCCTAAGAAAATTTTCCCAAATATACAAAATTAGGGTTTTTCCCAAATTAATAATATTCAACATGACTTCTGAATATTTAATCATCTTAGAATTTCTATTCTTAATTTCTAACATCAATTTAATCTATCTCTTAAGGAAAATTCTGCACTAAATTCGAATTTATTGTTCATTTACTATTCATAACAGTCCATTAATTCTTATTCCTCCGACATTAATTATAATGTATAACCTTAAAATGCTTGCAATAAATTCCTTACACTCATAATAAATTATCTTAACTGCCAGATTAAATAAATCTAAAGAAAAAATGAAATTTGAAGAAATTTACCTTATTAAACTGATTCACTGAAATATCTTGCTTAAATCTGACAATTTCTACCTTGAAATATGATAATCTAGAGGTCTAATGCATTAATTTTGAATATTAATGCCTTAAACAAGAAATGAAACTGATGTGAGAAGAATAGAAGAAGAACGAAGAAAAGAAGAAAAATATTGTGCAGAAAATCATCACTGGCCACTAGGTTAAATAGGCCACTGCCCAAAATCCCGTTCTCCAGCTCGCCTCGCCAACCTGCCTCGGCAATGCTACCTCGCATAAGTCAGCTCGCCATTCTCACTTCGCACTTCCTAGCTTGCCAAATTAATTCGGCAATGCCACTTCGCAAAAGCCACTTCGCTATTCCAGCTCGCATGTGTCACCTCGCATATGCTGCCTCACCAAACTCTTCTCGCGAACTCTTCCTCGGCAATGCCTCTTCGCCATCTCACTTCGCCTATCTCCCTCTTCGCCAAACTCTACTTGCGAATTGTCACTTCTCATTCCTCTTCCCATACTGCCTCTTCACATAATGCCATCTCGCCTTTCCTCTTCGCCAAATCCTCTTCGCCTAACTCCACTTCGCATATGCCTCCTTGCATATGCTTCTTCGCCAAATCCCTCTTCTCTAAATTTCTCTTCGCATATGCTACCTCGCATATTTCTCTTAACCAATTGCTACTTCGGCAATCTCACCTCGTCACTTCCCCACTTTGCTAGCTCGCATTGCCAGCTCGCATTTTGCCTGCTCACCATAACCAGATCCTTCTAAGTTAAAACTCTTCCTTGACAACTTATACTTAACCAGCTCACAATTGAGCTACAAACGTCCAAACTTCCTGATTCTTTTTGTCACTAAAAATAGACATATAAAGGCTCAACATATCCAAAATTCAAATCACAAGAGCAACTACACAGACCATGGTGACTCTCTAAATGTCACCCAGACTTACTACCCCAAAATCCATCCGAATAGTCCTGAGAAAACCCACTCACCTTTGGCTTAATCTATCTCAGTCATTCCCAGAAATTCTAAATTTACACAGACTTCCTACATAAATACTCAATCAGACAAGTCCTGCTCAAAGGGACATCACTCATCATACACATAGAATTTTGCTAAGCCATTTTACAAAATTTCAGATGAGACATAAATTCACAACTCTCATGTTTTACACTTTACCAAATTATTTCCTTAAGATCATGCAATCAGTCTCACAAATTCCTACAATCAGAAATTTACTGCATTTCACAAAACATTCATATCCTTAATTTAATTAATTCTTCAAACATATAATTAATAAAATATAACAAAAATGACAGATATTGCATTCTTTCCCCCTTAAATAAATTCGTCCTTGAATTTATACTAATCTGCCTCAAGCCTGAAACAAATGAGGATATTTATATTGCATGCTTTACTCGCTCTCCCATGTGCACTCTTCCATGGCTTGGTTTCTCCACAAAACCTTAACCATTGGTATCTCCTTGTTCCTTAGCTTTTTAACCATTTGATCTACAATTACAATTGTGATACTTTATACGTCAAATCCGGTTGGAGATCCACTTCCGACATTTGAAGCACATGAGAAGGATCGGCAACATACTTCCGAAGCATCAATACATGAAATACCGAATGCACCTTTTCCATGCTAGGAGGCAAAGCCAACTTATAGGAAACCTCCCCAACCTTACCCAAAATCTCAAAAGGTCCAATATATCTTGGAGACAGCTTGCCTCTCTTGCCAAACTGCAAGACTTCTTTCATTGGAGAAATCTTTAGAAACACAAGATCTCCAATGGAAAACTGAAGATCCTTTCTCTTTGGGTCGGCATAACTCTTTTGTCGACTGAAAGTTGTCTTTAATCTTTCTCGAATCAATGGAACCTTTTCTGAAGTATACCTTATCAATTTCGGTCCTTCCATATGCTTTTCTCCAACTCCATCCCAACACAATGGAGATCTATATTTCCTTCCATACAAAACTTCATAAGGAGACATTTGAATCGTGGAATAATAGCTGTTGTTTTAGGCAAATTCAATCAATGGCAAGTGAGCATCCCAACTTCCTCCAAAGTCTAGAATGCACATCCTTAGTATGTCTTCTAGAGTTTGGATGGTCCTCTCCGATTGTTTATCTGTTTGTGGATGGAAAGCCGTGCTGAAATCAAGCTGAGTACCCAGACATTCTTGTAATTTCTGCCAAAACCTCGAGGTAAACTGAGTACCTCTATCTGATATGATTGAAACTGGTACTCCATGAAGTTTAACAATCTCATCCATATAAATCTGGGCATACTGAGAAACTCCATAGGTCGTCTTGACTGGCAAGAAATGGGCCGACTTGGTTAATCTATCCACAATGACCCATATCTAGTCATAGCCTCTTGAAGTTCTTGGCAAACCAACCACAAAATCCATGGTCACCCTCTCCCATTTCCATTCTAGCAATGGCAACTCTTGGAGTAGCCCTGATGGCTTCTGATGCTCGAACTTGACTTGCTGACAGGTTAGGCATTTGGATACATACTCCGCAACATCTCTTTTTATTCCACTCCACTAATATGAATTCTTGATATCATGGTACATCTTTGTTGCACCTGGATGCACATTATTCTTGGCATGATGTGCTTCCTTAAAAATCATATCTCTTAGCCCATCAACTGTTGGAACACATAGCCTGCTACCATGCCTTAACATGTCATTATCCATATTAAATCCTGGAGCTTTTTCTGATCTCACATCATCCTTTATCTTCACCAACTGAGGGTCTATATCTTGAGCTTCTCTAATTTGATCAATGAGAAGCTGTTTAACTTGGAAGTTTGCCAAAAGCACTCCTGAATTTGACAATTCCAAATTGATTCTCATATCATACAATCTCTGTACTTCCCTCACTAAAGGCCTTCTACTCACTTGAATATGAGATAAGCTCCCCAAGGACTTCCTGCTCAATACATAGGCTACAACATTAGCTTTCCCGAGATGATATAAGATTTCACAGTCATAATCCTTAAGCAATTCAACCCACATTCTTTGCCTAAGGTTAAGATCTTTCTGCTGGAAGATATACTTCAAACTCTTATGATCTATGAAAATCTCACACTTCTCACCATACAAGTAGTGTCTCCAGATCTTCAATGCAAACACTACTGCAGCCATCTCAAGATCATGAATTGGATAGTTTAACTCATGCTTCTTCAACTGCCTAGAAGCATAGGCTATCACTCTTCCATGCTACATAAACACACAACCAAGCCCCACTCGCGATGCATCGCAATACACTGCATATCCTCCTTCACCTAACGGCAAAGCTAAAACAGGATCCGTGGTGAGATAAGTCTTTAACTTCTAGAAGCTCTCTTCACATGCATCCGACCATAAAAATTTAACTTGCTTCTGGGTAAGCTTGCACAAAGGAGCTACAATCTTAGAGAAGTCTTGAACAAATCCCCTGTAGTAGCCTGCCAAACCCAAGAAACTTCTCACTTCTGAAATATTCGTGGGTCTAGGCTAACTAAGAATTGCATCAACCTTTCTAGGATCGACTTTAATCCCTTCTTTGCTTACTATATGCCCCAGAAAATCCACATTCTCAAGCCAGAACTCACACTTCGAAAATTTGGCAAAAAGCTGATGGTTCCTCAAAGTTTGCAATACAATTCTAAGGTGTTCCTCATGCTCTTCTTTACTCTTAGAATACACAAGAATGTCATCAATAAACACAATGACAAACTTGTCCAAGAATGGCCTGAACACCCTATTCATCAAATTCATAAATGCAAATGGTGCATTAGTCAATACAAATGGCAACACTAAGAACTCATAGTGTCCATATCTGGTCTGGAATGCTGTCTTCGATACATCCTCATTCTGAATTCTCAATTGATTGTACCCCGATCTCAAGTCTATCTATGAGAAATGACTTGCACTTTGCAACTGATCAAATAAATCATCAATTCTTGGCAAATGATACTTGTTCTTGATAGTTACCTTGTTGAGCTGCCTATAGTCTATGCATAGCCTCATAGAACCATCCTTCTTCTTCACAAAGAGTACAGGTGCTCCCCACAGTGAACTACTGGGTCTAATAAATCCTTTATCAAGTAGATCTTGCAACTGAGTCTTCAATTCTTTCAACTCAACTGGTGCCATACGGTAGGGAGGAATAGAAATCGAACTTGTGCCAGTTAGCAACTCTATACTGAACTCTATCTCTCTATCCGGTGGCAAACCAGGCAATTCTTCAGGAAATACATCCGGGAACTCATTGACTATTGGAATCTGATCCAAGCCTTTCACTTCCTTACAAGTATCCTGCACATATACCAAAATACCTTGGCAACCCTTCCTTAACAATCTTCTTGCCCCAATGGCAGATATAACATTGTATGGTGCTTCACTCCGCTCCCCTTGGAACTCAAATTCCTCACTCGAAGGTGGCTTAAAGATAAGCTTCTTCCCATTACAATCTATAATGGCATAGTGCTTGGACAACCAATCCATGCCCAATATCACATCAAACTCCAACACTGGCAATTCAATCAAATCCACACTCAAGCTCTTGCTACCTATGCCAACCACACAGGATGGATAGGAGTTTTGGATTCAATCTCTTCCTCCAAAGGAGTAGAAACAACCAATACACTATCAAGCAATTTACAAGGCATATGCAACTTCTTAGCAAAACATGACGATACAAATGAATGTGTAGCTCCCGAATCAAACAATACTCTAGCATTCAAGGCTTGAATCGGAAGAATACCTGTAACCACAGTATTAGATGCTTGGGCTTCATGCTGAGCTAAGGCAAAAACTCTCCCCCTGCCTCTACCCATAGGAGTCGATCCTGAAGCTTGAGCCTCATACTGACCTGATCCTCTGCCAGCCTCAACAGTCCTGCCCAATATACCTCTGCCTCCTCCTGGCTGCTAACTGGTGTTTTTCTCTCTACTCATCTGCACTGTAGCCTGAGAAGCCTGAGGTCTATCTCCAAAGGGTGGTTGTGGACAATTCTTGAGAAAATGACCTTGTTGTCCACATCTAAAACGAGCTCCTGATGCATAATGGGAAAGCCCACTATGAAATTTGCCACATGAAAGACATAGAGGTTTAGGAGCCCTGGGTGATGCAAAACTAGCTGATCCCTGACTCATCTGAGAAGTAGGTCCAGGAGTAGTCCTACTCTGCTGCAACCTCCCTGAAGGTCCTCTATACCCACTTTTGAAAGTTGGCTGATGGGCTACTACCATCGTCTTCATCCCACTGTCTGGCTTGGAAGAACTACCAGCTTTAAACTTCTTATTTTCAACCCTCTCTGATCTGGCTTCCATTTCCCTATTCTCAATGATCCTAGCTTTGTCCAGCAACTTGGAATAAGAATCAATTCAAGTGCATCCAAGAGCTTAAACAATGGAGCTACCAATCCTCTGCGGAATCGTTAAATCCGTGCTGCTTCTGTAGACACTAATGCAGGAGCAAACTTACTCAATTGACGGAACTTCCTAGCATACTCAGAAACACTCATGCCAAGAGTCTGCACTAATCTCTCGAACTCCAGGGACTTAGCTTCCCTCACACTCTCAGGAAGAAATTCATTCAGCACTAACTCCTTGAATCTCTCCTATGATAGATCCTCATTTTCTTTAAGCATACCAGAAATGCTTCTCTTGAACCAGTCTTTTGCTTCAGCCTTCATTAAATACCCCACAAACTTAATAGCCCTTCTATCAGGAATCCTTAGAATCTGCACTTTCTCTTTAATCTTTTCTAAGAAATCGGTAGGATCCACTTCAACCTTATATTCTAAGGGCTTGAGCTTAAGAAACCTTTCAAAGGATACTTCTTCCTCTTGACGTACGACCGGTGGTGGAACTACTGGAGGAATAGGAATTTTCGAAACTTGCACTGGAGGTACCTGTTGTTGTCTTTGCTGAGTAATAAACTCAGCTATCATTACATAGTTCCTCGGCAGCTGGTCCAACTGCTGTGCCATATGAGCCACATCTACTGGTGGCATAGGAGGAACCTCATCACCTTCATTCCCACCTACTGAACCCTCTTCAGAAGGTAAATCCCGCCTAGGACGGCCTCGACCTCATCCTCTACCACGATGCAGAGGCATCTTGATACTAATAAGAAGAACAAACATTATCAAACTCACTACGCATACTTAACGCAGATATAAATACCAAAGGAAGACACAATTTGGAAGAGACACGATTCCTATGCTCTATAGTTATCTTAATCAACACTTATACTAGTGCTCATGCATCTCTATCTATCATTTATCTTAAGGATTATAAACCTAGAGCTCTGATACCACCTTTGTCACACCCCAACTCCAGTGGTGCGACGGTCCTAGGGCAAAGGTAGGCTTAAAGCCACCATAAACCCATAGAACTCACATTTCCTGGATCTCATACACAATTATATCAGTTATAAACATCATATAATATCATACAATGATCATTTCTATAAATCCATTTAAACATCAATCATATCTTTGCTATTAACATTTCATAACTTTCTCTTGTTCCTTACTGATCAAAAGATGCATCCTACATCACTAAGGAATAAGAGTACCCAAAAGGTAATAATTGATACATCAAAATATTATCATCCTCAAATGACTAACTACGGAGCTCTAGAATAAACTCCAATACATTTTGTGTCATAATACCATATAATGAAAATACAAAATCATATTTCAAAATAATTACAATGAAGGCTTCTTAGAAGAATGAGTCAAGAAGCTTGATCTTCTCTATTAGCTCCCTCATGAGCTACACTATCACCTGAAATCCACAGAAGAGGAGTGAGCCTTCAACTTAGTAAGATATGAACATGCAATAAGAAAGGAATACATATACTTATATATATATATATATAATCCGAGAGAAATATCAATATCAAGAACATGGTTACAAATCAGAATGTGGCAAGGCTTACAAGAAATAAAAGTGCTCACAATCGATTAGCACTATCAATATCATGGTAGAACTACAGAATGAATCAGTATCCATGCTACCTATCATAACAGAGCTCATCAGTAGTCCTTGCTACCTTATCGCAAACGCATGCTTGGTCAGGTGTACGCCTAAAGCTCGTGGTCCCCTCTAGGTGGAACACTGGTACAGTAACCCTACCAGTTAGGTTTCCAAAGTGTACGATGGACCAATGAATTTACTCTCATTGGGAAGAGCATTCTATCCATAGGGTCATATGGTTTCATCTTACAAGAACATATTGGTCGCAAGACCATCAACATATATTAAAATATCAATCAATTTAACAAGTAAGAAGCAAGTAGGAATCATGTGAACTTGATCCAAGAAAATTTATCAAGTCACTTACAATATATACATATACATATACATGGTAATTTCATGAACAAATGGTAAATCTCAGTTTTAGGATATCGTAGGATTTTTTATTAACAGTCCGGTAATAAGATATCAAGCATGTAAGAATTATATGGGCTAACATTTAGAATACTTGGTCATGTTATCTCAATGAAGCAAAGACAAATGCAATGTTCATACTTATCTCAACATAGTTTTTATCTTTGAATTCCTTTTAGTAATTTGCTCAACTCCAATTCCTCAATTACTTTGATTTTCTCTTCCTAAGAAAATTTCCCCAAATATACAAAATTAGAGTTTTTCCCAAATCAATAATATTCAGCATGATTCTAAATATTTAATCATTTTAGAATTTCTATTCTTAATTTCTAACATCAATTTAATTTATCTCTTAAGAAAAATTATGCATTAAATTCGAATTTACTGTTCATGTTACTATTCATGACAGTCCATTAATTATGATTCCTCCGATATTAATTACAATGTATAACCTTAAAATGCTTGCAATAAATTCCTTACACCCATAATAAATTATCCTAACTGCCATATTAAACAAATCTAAAGAAAAAATAAAATTTGAAGAAATTTACCTTATTTCTCCAAAAACTGATCCACTGAAATATCTTACTTAAATCTGACAATTTCTTCCTTGAAATATGCTAATCTAGAGGTCTAATGCATTAATTTTGAATATTAATGCCTTAAACAAGAAATGGAACTGATCTGAGAAAAATAGAAGAAGAACGAAGAAAATAAGAAAAATATTGTGCAGAAAATCGTCACTGGCCACTGGGTTAAATAGGCCACTGCCCAAAATCCCACTCGCCCGCTAGCCTCGCTAACCTGCCTCGGCAATGCTACCTCGCATAAGCCAGCTCGCCATTCTCACTTCGCACTTCCCAGGTCGCACTTCTCAGCTCGCCAAATTGATCTGGCAATGCCACTTCGCAAAAGCCACTTCGCTATTCCAGCTCGCATGTGTCACCTCGCATATGCTACCTCGCCAAACTCTTCTCGCGAACTCTTCCTCGCATATGCCGCCTCGGCAATACCTCTTCGCCAACTCGCTTCTCCTATCTCCCTCTTCGCCAAACTCTGCTCGCGAATTGCCACTTCGCACATTCCTCTTCGCATAATGCCACCTCTCCTTTCCTCTTCGCCAAATCCTCTTCGCCTAACTCCACTTTGCATATGCCTCCTCGCATATGCTTCTTCGCCAAATCTCTCTTCGCCAAATTCCGCTTCGCATATGCTATCTCGCATATGTCTCTTCACCAATTGCTACTTCGGCAATCTCACCTTGCCACTTCACCACTTCGCTAGCTCGCATTGCCAGCTCGTATTTTGCCTGCTCACCATAACCAGATCCTACTAAGTTAAAACTCTTCCTTGGCAACTTATACTTAACCAGCTCACAATTGAGCTACAAATGTCCAAACTTCCTGATTCTTTTTGCCACTAAAAATAGACATATAAAGGCTCAACATATCCAAAATTCAAATCACAAAAGCAACTACACAGACCATGGTGACTCTCTAAATGTCATCCAGACTTACTACCCCAAAATCCATCCGAACAGTCCTGAGAAAACCCACTCTCTACTGAGATATACTTATCCAAAATTCCTGAAATTTTACAGCCAACATCACAACACACAAAGGGACATTTTTTATGCTTACACCTTTGGCTCAATCTATCTTAGTCATTCCCAAAAATTCCAAATTCACACAGACTTCCTGCAGAAATACTCAATCAGACAAGTCCTGCTCAAAGGGATATAACTTATCATACACACAAAATTTTGCTAAGCCATTTTACAAAATTTCAAATGAGATATAAATTCACAATTCTCATGTTTTATACTTTACCAAATTATTTATTTAAGATCATGCAATCAGTCTCACAAATTTCTACAACCAGAAATTTACTGCATTTCTCAAAACATTTATATCATTAATTTAATTAATTCTTCAAGCATACAATTAATAAAATATAACAAAAATGACAGATATTACAAAAAACTACTGCCTTATTTTTGAAAATTATAAAGCAACATACTCATCAATAACATCTTCAGCTTCATGAACTAAATCCCAAATTTGGCTCAAGTATTCATTGGCAAGAGCTTGCTGGTGATTATTGTGTTTGCCTTCAAAACTTTTCAAGTATAAATGAGTAAGCTTGAGCTCCTCTTTCAGTGACTTGACTTCATCTTTCACTCCAAGAAGCAAATTAGACTCATGGGTATGTATCCTTATCAGATTATCAAAAAAAAAAAAACCCAATTACAATGTCCGCCATAGCTGCTTTCCCTCTCTCTCTCTTTCTACAACAAGAAAAACTAGTTCTGATTATTCAAAACTTTAATTTTTAAATCAATAATCTTCTTTTTTTTTTTTTGGTTCACCAAAAAATTTCAACGAATTGATGAAGAACCTTCACATCGTAGAACCAAATCCTCACTGTCAATCCCAAAATCCAACTCCCCACAATCATTTATGTAAATCAGTTAAAATCTCTCTGGTCCCATCAAAGTAAGTCAATCGTCTCCTTCCTCCATCTTTCTCACCCCTTAAACCCCACAAGCGATTGACCCTTTTCTTCGATCGCCATCACTAGTATACACTATAGCCATCATCGTCGCGAAAATGTCACCATAAAATGGAAGATGGCAGAGAAAAAGAAAGGAAAAGAGAAAGATAGAGGGACATCAAAGGGCAGCTATATCAAATTTTGTGGATGGGATAACAAGAAATCAGTTGAAAATGATTGGGAATAACAAATAGTAGTTATGGTGGTGGTGAAGGTGGAGAAGAAGATATCGAAGGAATTTTAATGGATGCGAATGAGATTGAGATGATAAAGAAATTAGGGATGGCAATGATGGGGGTATAGAGGAAGAAGTATGGTAGGGAAAATGTTGGGGTATTTTGGGATGTATCTTTTTTTATTTATTTTTAATTTATTTTTAACAGAAAAGGTAAAAAGAATTGACGGAAAGACTATGTAGTCTTACGGAGATAAAATATAGGGACTAAATTATGTATTTCTTAAAATACAGGGACCACATCATTATTTAGATCAAAATTCAAGGACTAAATTGTAATTTTTCCTTAATAATTTATTAATTTAAATAGAGTATTTACAATTTAATAAATATATTTAATCCACTAAAAACTCATTGTGTTTTACTAATCTTATAATCAATTAAATATGAATTAAATAAATTGAAAAAAAATTGTGATCAATTGAATATAATTTAATTGAAATGGATAAAAATATGTGATCAATTAAATACAAATCAATTGAAATGAATAAAAAAATATATGTGATTAATTGAATATGAACTAATTGAAATAATATATATATATATATATATATATATATATATATATATATATATATATATATATATATATATATTTGATCAATTAAATATGAAGTAAAAAAATTGAAAAATAAAAATGAGATAAATTAAATATGAATTAAATGAAGTGATAATTAGTTAGATTTGAAAAAAAATTTAGCTAATATTTTAATAAAGTACATATCATAATTTATTATATATATAATTTTAATAAATTATTAATTTATAATATGTATGGAACCATATAACTATGTAATAATTTTTAAAAAAATATTATTTTATTATTTATCGAAATTATTAATTTAATATATTAACACAAATTAATATCATAAAAAATTATTATATAATAGATGTTATTAATTTATTAAATATTAATTTTTTTAAAATTAAAATATAATAGCATATGAAATTAATTTTTTTATATTTTAATTTGGAAAAATTATATTTTAGCATATGAAACTAATTAATTTTTTTTTAAAATAAAAAAACCTATTTTTTAATTATTATTTTATTTTAACACTATTAAAATTTATATAAATATCTTTTTTAATATATTTTCTTTTTTGAAATAAATTTTATCATTTTAATTACTTTTATATTTTAAAATTTTACTGTATATATATATATTCAAAATGCCTACCACTTAAACAAACAACACTATGAAAGTAATTATATTTTTTATTCATAATAAATAATTTAAAATTTTATTCCATAAAATATCATAAATAATTATAAATCAAAATTAATTTTACAACACTATTAAAAAATATTATACATTAAATAAAAGATGAATATTTACTATAATATTCAAAACTAAATAATATAAAATTTAAATTAAATTTAAATAATATTTAAATTGTGTTTAGTTGAAATTAGGGTTCGATATAAATATAGTGTAAAAATTTAAATGTAATTATAGTTAGTTGATAATATTCAAGCAAATATATGATAAAATATTTACTTAGAAATTTTTTTGGGATAGAACATAAAAATAAAAATTTTCTTTTTTATTTGTAAATTTAGTAATTAGTATAAAATAGTAGTATTTCGTATGTTAAAATATATATACTTTTTAAAATTAAAATATAATAGAGAAATTAGTAATATTAAAAAATAAAAAAAAAATGTCAAACACTGATGGGACTCATATAATTAACAGAGAAAATAATCCAAATAGTACAAATTAAAAAATTAATTGCACTATAAAAAAAAATCATTATCAAAGTTCAAAGAGTTATTTAATATTTTCATACCTTTGCCCAGGTAAAAAGAACGTGAGAAGGCGGGGCGCGTTGGAGTCACGCACTGGCGATATGGGAGTGTGAATGAACATAGACAAAATTAAGGGAAATTAAGGGTAAAAGAAGAAAATTAGAGGGTAATTAAAGGGTAAATTGAAAAGATAGTCCACATGGAAGCATGTGGGAATGGCCCCACAGTGGGGTGTTGACAGTACACTCCGTTTTCTCCGGGGCAGAGGTCGCTTTGTCGGGCTGGTGTGTTTGTGTTATTGGACACTTCCATTTGTACCTTAATTGCCAACTTATGTGGAACTGGAACTGGAACTACATTACTCTTCATATGCCAACTATTCTATTCTATTTTTATTTTCATTATTATATTCACCTTTTATTTTTAATTGGAATATTGATTTTCTTACTTAAACATATTTACATTATTTATTTGATTAAATATATATATATATATATATATATATATATATATATTTCAGATGGATACAAATAACTCTAGTCAAAATAAATAAAAAAAATTTCTATATCAAAAATTAAATTTGAATTAACCAAATAATTTATTTTTTATAAATTAATAAAATTTTATTTTGACTAGAGTTATTCATATCCATCTGAAATATATATATATATGAGTAGTTGTTATTGTCTGATTAAATTTAATTCATATGAATTAAATATTTTAAACATTTTTTATTTGAAGGTTGATCTCATCTCATATGACTTATGAGGATAACATTAATATATTAATATATGAAATAATTTCACTTCTTAACGATAGATTTATATAAATTCGATTTAAATAAAAAATTATCTTATTATATATATTTTAGAAATTCTATATTGAAATTATGTAAAAATATTAATAGGTATATAAATGATAAATATGAATTATTTATATGACTAATTTTAGTCATTTTAATAATAATTAATCCAAATCCAATTAAAAAAGCTCGATTATTAAAAATTTGATATGATATTAAAATAATTATTTCGCTGTATATTTTCTCTTGTGCACGAAATTTGTAGATGTAGATATTTATTTTTGCCTATGAGAATAGTATGGAGCTTACTGTGCATGAAGGTTGCGACGTAGTGTGAGTCCGTCATAAGGGGGCATATTAGAAATCTCACATTAAAAATGTGTAAAAATATTAATAGGCATATAAGTGGTAAAAATCAATCACCCATATGACTAGTTCTAGTTATTTTGATAATAGTTAATCTAAGCTCAATTTAAAAAGCCCGATTATTAAAAAATTTGACATGATATCAGAGCAGGTTTGATCCAGCTTATTGATTTCTCAGTCAGAATGTCCAATCCCAGCAGATCTGGTGTTGCCGCTGTATTTTAAGTGACAATTAGATATTCATTCTCAATTGCCACTTAAGGGGAGTATTAAGATAATTCCACATTAATTGAAAATAAAAAATTATAAAAGTTTAATATATGGTGAGGAACTACTACCTAATTAGTTAGTTCTAATTTTTTAGTAATGATAATATATAATATTTCAATTTGTGTTATGTGTTTGTATTTTTAATACTTTTCATTCATATAAAAATTAAAAATTTGACATCCCATATTGGAAATATATAAAAATATTAATGGGCATATAAATAGTAAAAGTCAATCACCCTCATAACTAATTATAGTTATTTTGATAATGGTTGACTTAAACTCAATTTAAAAAAACTTGATTATTAAAAAATTTGACATAGTATCAGAGCAATTATTTCACTGTTTGTTTTTCTTCGTACACGAAGTTCGCATATGCAGATGATCATTCCTGCCTGTGAGGATAGTGTGGAGTCCTGTGCATGAAGTCCGCGACATAATATGAGTTTGTCACAAAGAGACATTTTAGACATCTCACATTAGAAATATGTAAAAATATTAATGAATATATAAGTAGTAAAGGTTAATCATTCGAATGATTAGTTCTAGTCATTTTGTAATAATTGACCTAAACTCAATTAAAAAGTTCGATTATTAAAAATTTGACATAATATCAAAACAATTATTCCGTTATTTGTTTCTTTTCGTGCATGAAACTCGCAATGTAGCTATTTATTTTTGCCTGCGAGGGTGGTGTAGAGCTCTTCATACATGAAGCCTGCAACGTAGTGTGGATCCGTCACAAGAAATATTAAAAATTCAACATTAAAAATGTGTAAAAATATTAATGGACATATAAATGATAAAAGTCAATTATCCATATGACTAGTTCTAATCATTTTAATAATGTTTTACTTAAATCTAATTTAAAAAAACTCGATTATTAAAAAATTTGACAATATAAACATGTAATTTTGAAAAATTACAAGATAAAGTGAACCATAGATATGAACCATCAATAATTTTCATTTTAATATGAATGAGAGGACAAATGTTCTATAACTAGTAAATATAGTTAATAGGAATGTTGTCTAAGGTGATTATTAAATACATTACTTTTACCATCAGACATTTAATATTGGCTGTAAAATCGATGTTAAAAAAAGTGTTGTTAAAACATGTATTTATTATAGGGGCAAAATTAGATTTGGAAGTTTGGAGAGACTAAGAATAAACATTAAAAAAAAAGGTTTGTAAAGGTAATATAAAAAGTTAGAATTTTTTTAATACTATAGTTATATTGTAAAATTTATATTTATATTTGAATATAAAAATATAGGGGTAACAAGTAAAATTTTAAAAAATTTGGGGCAATAAATATATATCTCAAGAAAAAATTTATCAAATATATATATAATAAATAAAATTTTATAAATTTGGATGGATAAAAATATATGCGTTTTAAAAAATTTGTAGTTTAAGATATAAATTTTAAAAGTTTGAGGTGCCAATTTAATATATTTTTATAAATATACTAAAAATATATGAATATAAATATTAATTTTGAGAAGGTTTTGTTATAATAAATCAATTTAATTCAATTTAATTTATTTTTTAATTTAAAATTACTAAAAATTTTAATGTTTTTAATATTATTTTTGTTTGATTCTTGATCAAAGTGATTGAATCAATTCAACCAAAAATTTAATCAGCATAGCTTTTTTAATGGTTAATCTAATTTTGAAAATACTTCTTATAATTAATTGAATTAAAATTTCCAAATTTCTTAAGAAGTTTTCGAATTTCGTTCATAAAATGCATTGCTGCAAATTTGCTTATCTTATGATTTTGTAAGATTGGAATCCCAGACTTCAATCTAATTGTTAACAGAGTTTTACTCATTTTTTTATAAATTAAAGTTTGATTTTTATAGTAAATACTCATGAATTAATTTTTAAATATATAGACGATGTATGAGAGTGTATACTTAAATTCGTTGATAGAGAAAATTAGTTTTAATTGACACATAAATTAATTTGAAAATACTCATAATTTATTAAAAAAAATTAATAATAAATATAATAAATAATTAATTTATTATTATATCTATTTAATTATTTTTTATTTTATAAATTTAGCTTCAATTGAAATTCAAACTTATAAATTATAATGATGTCAACTTTTTAAATGCTAAT
Source organism: Aleurites moluccanus (assembly GCA_948193065.1). Lineage (NCBI taxonomy): Eukaryota > Viridiplantae > Streptophyta > Magnoliopsida > Malpighiales > Euphorbiaceae > Aleurites > Aleurites moluccanus. Next base: position 21,904 of record CANXYC010169985.1, on the reverse strand, counting down.
TAAATAATTATGAGAAATTTAATTATACACTAATTAAAACTTCAACAAGCAATTTTACTCAAATTATAAGCTTATTATTTGCGTATAATTTTATTCCTCTAATTTGGTTCAAATTAATTAATGACAATTTATTTTATTTCTAAATAAATTTCATTGGTAAAATTAATTTATACATGGATTATTCAGTATGTTAATTATTTAGTGTATAATTAATTTCCTCAAATTCTATTAGTCTTAGTAAAATTAAATAAATTTCAAATATAATTAATTTTATGAAATTAACCTAACTAATTTCATGAAATCAATGATATAAAATTTTAAATAAATTTTTACATATTTACACTAGAAATAAATAAAAAATTCATATATAATATAAACTTTTATAAAATCCATTTATATCAAAATAACTATTAAAAATATAATTCTTTAAAAAAAAAGTTCATCCATTATTTTATGCATATATTTTATTATACACTTGGAGGTTTGTGGGTTGGTTCATGTTTAAGTTAGCTGGCAATCACTAGTTTAGCCCTATCTCACTAATTTATTGTTTTGTTTTGATTTGATTTGATTTAATATTATAATGATATTTATTTATTTTTCCTTTCTCCTTTGTGTTGAAATCATCCTATGAGGGATGCATGGAATCTTTCTGTTGCCTAAGACAGGCAAATTTTGTGACTTTCTTCTTGTTTACCATTTCTACTTAATGATGTTTAGTTGGCACAATCATAATATCATTTCACTTTAATTACATAATTATTTCATTAATTTTATAATAAATATTTTAATTATAAAATATATAATTATTATTTTTTTATTATTTTAATTTTTTAATTTATTTATTATTTTAATCTCTCATTATCTTCTTAATTTTCTCACATTTTATATATTTTAATTATTATCTTTATTTTTAATATATTTTTAATGAAAATATTATTATAATATTAAAATAAAATATAATTTGAATTGAAAAATAAAATAATTAAATTAAGATATATTAAAAAAATTAAAATATTTATTGTGGAGATAAAGAAAATATACAATAGGAGACTAAGCTTTCTTTTACCTAATTTCATTATCATATTTAAATTATTAAAAAAAAATATTTTTTTTTTACTTAACCACAAAAAATTTAATACCTAAATGCTCATTTATAATGATTACAAATCTTTTATTAGATATAAAGGAAAAGAGGATGATGGAAAAAGAATTGATGCCAAAAGATGAAAAAAGAGAAGGTAAAACTTTCTTATTTGATTGGATGGAAATAATGAAGAGGAAAGGAAATGGACAATGCATTTATCCTTTATGGGCCTATAGGCCCATTTGGAGGCTTGGAGAGGAGGATAATTTTTTTTTTATATATTTTTTTTACGTAATGATAATTTTGGCGTCACTATAATTAAATTTTAAATTCATTTTATATGTATCTGATCTTAAAAAAAAAAAAAATGAATTTTATATATGTTAACTTTTTTTTATTTTTATACTAAAATACGACTTAATAATAAATATATATATTATCTGAATAATAAATTTAAATTCGATTCATTATTATACTCAAAAATAAAAAATAAAAACTTTTTTTTTTTTTTTTTTTTTTTTTTATCTATACTGTAAAAATTAATACATACTTCTCATTTTTTTTTCCTTCTCTTAGTTTCTATACCACGTTTTAATAATTCAGTTATTACATTAAACTTCTTAATTTTGAGTTAGCCCAATCAAATTTATATTCTTAATAATTAATCTATGGTTTATGATATCATAATATAGAACAAAATTTAAAAATTTAAATTCTAACAAAATTCTTTCTAATTTATAATTTTTTTATATATAAAATCTTTAAAAGTAGCCATTAAATTAGTAGTCCACATTAGAAATTTAAATTCTCATAATTTAATTCTTTTGAAAAAAATTATATCAAAATTAAAACATTATTTCATTTAAAATTAAACAAAAAAAAAAGTTATTATATTTGAAATGATTAATTATAATTTATTTTTTGTAAAATGATTCAATACACTCAATCCCCCTAACCTTTCAAAAATATATTAACTCTCCCCAATAAATATCATAATATACTACTAGATCCTTTTGTGTAATTTTACTATTAGTCAACTCTTAATCAATTTTACAAGAATAATAAAAAGATAAAAATATCCTTACCCTTTATTTTTAATTAATTACATTCTATTTTTGTTTTAATTTTTTTTTAAGATTAAAAAATTTATTTTCATATTTTTGATAAATTTTAAAATAAAAAATAAATAAAAATATTTTTTTTAAAAATATTTTTTATTTTAAAAAATAATTTAAGAAGAAATTAAATTATTTCTTCTTAAATTTTTTAATACGAATAAAAAATTTATTTCCATATTTTTGATAAATTTAAAAATAAAAAGTAAAAAATATTTTTTAAATATTTTTATTTTTAAATTTGTGAAAAGTATGAAAATATATTTTTTAATTTTAAAAAAAGTTAAAGTAAAAATATAATATAATTAATTAAAATTAAAGGGTAAAAATATTTTTGTCTTTTTATTACCTTTATATGATTGACTAATAATTGATTAATGACAAAATTGAATGGAAGAGTTTAGTAATATATTATGATATTTATCAAAGAGAGTTAATATATTTTTAAAAAATGATAGAGAATTTAATATATTGAGTCAATTCTAGATGATGAGAAATTATAATTAATCTTATTTAAAATGTGATAGATTTATATAATAAAGTAATATTATTTTAGAAATTTAGGATCCAATGTTCATTATTTTAATTTTTTTTTTTTTTTTTTTTACAAAAAGCAATGATTCAAAATGTGAATTTGACTTGATTGTGAAAGGATGTTTGTAGTTTTCCTTAAATAATAATTAATTAAAAAAATAGAAAATAATGCAAGAAATAATAAAAATAATAAAATAATATAGTTGATTTGTTATCTCAACGACTTTAATTAATAATTAATTAATTTAATTTAAATTAAAACCCCCTAGGGATTAGTTAATTAATTAGAGGGGTAAAGCAAAAGCATGGAATTGGTAGCATAATAACAGACACGTCAGAATCTGTTCTGCACGTGTATGAAGTTGGCGACAGTTGCATGGAAATGCATGCACTCATTTTTTGTCAATAAGTAAATGACCCTTTTTCACTCCCAACAAATGCCCGACAAAATTGAAATTTGAAAAGAGAGTTTGTCCATTTGATTTAATCCACAACTTTGTCTTTTCTCCTTCCCAATTTATGACCTTGCACTTGCTCCTCAATTATATTCTATTTCATATAATTTGAATAATTTTCGATTATAAATTAAAATGATATAACTTTATAAGATACATATATATATTTTTAATAAGAAAAAGTCTTTTATTTATAAAAAAAATAATTTATCTCGAGAAAAATAATTAAAAAATTATAATTAAAATGAGTATAAAATAAATTTTACCCTTGAATTTTATTGATATAGTTACTAGAGTAATAATATTCAATCCAACAATTGTAATTAACACATAGGCGAGAAACACGCTCTATTCAAAATTGGTATCAATTCATTTATTGAGTCCGGTCATTAAAAATCAGATGAAAACTCTTCTCCAGATTAAAGAAATAAACAAACTTTCATAAAAAAGAATAATTTGAACTTCTACAAATAAAAAACATATAAATAAAATAAATATAAATATAAATAAAGAAAATTAGATCTAATATTAAAGTCTTATTCAAAATAGTAATAAACAACTCAAGATAAAACAAATACTACACTGTTTTCAAGTAATCAACACCAAGCAAAGATGATAATGGAGAAGAAGGGGGAAAAAAGACGATAGGGTAAAAGGAGAAGGAGGCAGCGACTAAGGTAAGAGACTACTTTGTTGGTATTTAACTTTATAAGATATTTTATTTAAGAACAAATTACTAATTAGTCTTTAAGAATTGACCTAATTAATAACTTGTTCATACTTTTTGAGAAACTAATTAGTTCTTCCCTCAATTTTGATTTCATAAACTAGATGGTCAATTTATCTATTTTTATCGTTAAATACTTATAAAAGACTAAAATATCCTTCATTTTCCATTAATTTTTTTTCTTCAGCTAGAAATAAAAAACTTATGAAATTTACAAATTCAAAAGCAAATCTTCACACAAATCCTTCAACCCCTCATACTTGCCTGTATTGTCAAAAAGGGCATATGAATTTGAAAACTTGAAACAAAGCTCAAATAGGTTCTTAATAGCGCACGGTAATGGCCATAGATGATTCATCAGAAATTACTCCATATGAATAAATTTGAAAACAAAGTAATGATAGCGGCGAAGACTCGCTCATCTAGAGAGCCGATGGCGGTGGGCTTGTTAGTCATCTTCTCATCACCACAGAGTGTTGTAAACAGTTTTTTTTTTTTATACAAATGAATACTTAAACTTTTTTTTTTTCAATTAGGGGTTAATTGATGGATTATGGTAAAAAATTCATCAGAGTTGGTGATGTGGCCTAACATAGCATGCCACGTCCAACCATGTCACCCCTTTATACTGAATTAGATGCCACGCCAGATCTGACTCAGCAAGGTGGGTCCAGTTTATAAAGAGTTGTCTTTTCTCTTCCTTTGCCACTTTCTTTCTCCTAAAGCCCATTCTCTCTCTAAACCCCTAAATCTCAAAATATATTCTTTGTCTTCTTCTTCTTCTTTGCCTTTTTATTTGTATACAGTTGCTTTTCGTTATAATGTTGAAAGTCCCTTTAGCAAAGAAGAAGGGGGGGGGGGGGGGGGGGGGGGTTGATGAATTGGTTGGAATGATAAATTAAAGGCAAATTAAAAATTAATAAGATGAAGGAAGGAAGAGAAAAATCAAACACAAGAATTTTATAGTGGTTTGGCTAACACTTGTTTACGTCCATTCCTTAATATCACACTTGAGTATTTTACTTGATTCTTTTGCGGATGCAAGATGAAACTCAAGTGTTTAGACTCACACTCAAAGCTTACAAAGTGTTTTCAAAGGCTCACACTTCAAATCTTCTATTACGACCCACTTTTGGATCGGGACGGTCCTAGGGCACGGTTAGACTTAAAGTCGCCAGAAACCTGTAGAACCCCTTAACAATCCAGTTATCGATCAATCATTCTCAATCCATTCATTAATAGTTAAAATCCCATTTATTACTTATAAATTTTACAGAAAATTTATAAGAGTTTTCTTTGTAATTTTAACCTTAATCCTGACCCAAAATCGGGTCTTTCATAAATTACACAGCTTGCACTAAAATTTATTTTTATATTCCCAATAATTTACCATCTTTATACCCTCAACTTCATAGTTCAATAGACATATAAAACACTTCTATATGTTCATTCCATTCATAATATGACACATTCTTTAAACATGCATTTTCTTTATTGGTATTTTAGTCACTATCATATATCATACCATATTCATTTTAGCATCAGTTATCATTTTAGTTTTAGTAACTGTTAATATATATACATATACAAACTATCTTCTTCCCAAAATACACCCATGGAGCTCTAGAGTATGAACTGACTGACTCCGTAAAAGAAATTTACACTGGAGTTGCTGGATATTCTAATTATGGAAGAAGGAAACTGTCTTGGAATTTTGCTCCTAATACTTCTTTCCTGTAAAATTATTAACCGCAATAGAGCGAGTATAAAAATACTCAGTAAGCATGCATACATCATTACACATGTGATATGGGTATATGATAACATAGTATACCAATGGAAGTTTAGTAATAATGAATACAATAAATGAATATCACCATGTCAAGTTTGCATGTTAAAGGCTTAAAGGCTAACTATTTTGCACACCAAATATCTTTGGAAGTTTGGAATAAATAACAATTCAATCGATGATAGAATGGCCATCAATGGTAAGCAATAAGGTATAAGCTTAGAATCGATAAACAGGTAAATAATATTCATATCATGTATATAAGACAAATAAAGGGCCAGAACAGTGTGGACTATATGTAAACATACAGTCTCCAGTAATATTAGTATCAGTAAGAATAAGACTGATCAGGTCTTATGGCCAGGACCATAACCTTTTCCAGCTAGGGCATCAATAATACAATGTGCACATTGCCAACAGTATGTACCCACTACCCTGTCGGAGCAGCAGCTCTGTCAAATCCACATGTAAAATGGGTCAAGGGAAATCAATATCAATAGTTAGTATTCATTAGGGACATTATGGTACAATGACGTTTAATCGATACGCATGGGTTTACTTGTCAATCAGTATACAAAAGACATTTCAATATCAATAGCAATCAATGAATATGGATAAATTTTAATCTTTAGGAAGATCAAAGAATGATCAATAATAACAAGTGCATTTAATTAAGAAGGAAACATACTCATGGGATCAATAAATCTAAACATAGGTATGCATAATGATGTATACATTACTCACCTTGCTAATATCTTTACTTTTCACTCTTCATTTCTCTACTTTGATCTTCCATTTATATCTTCTTCAGTATTCGAAGCTATATATTAATTTAACATTAACAACCAGTATTCATCTATAAATTATACATAAATCTTCAATTTAGTTTAATAAATTTCCATTGATTCTTATACTTAGGGTTTTTAGCCTAACAACTCTCACTTATAAACCTCATTTTGGCAGTTCATACATTTCTGTCTCTAACTCAGTCTACACTTATCCAATTGCATTTATTCTTTTTCCTACTTAAACTAGACATATTGAGGTCTAACATATCCAAATTTCATATTAAAATCATTACTATACAATTTATGGTATTAATTTAAACTTACTATTACAACCAGTCCTGCTGCCTGCATTCTGCCTACAAATCTTATTCTAGCAGGTACTTTTCTTTTGCTAATAACTTAATCTATACTTAACCAATTACTGTAATTCCTTTTTCTATTGAAATTAGACATATAAATTTTTAACATATCCAAATTTTAGAATTTTTGGATCACTATACAATTATTAGTCAATTTCCAAAGTTAAACTACTGCCCTGAAACCTTTATCCAGACATACCCTATTTCCATGCCTATAATTAATTCCGTACTCATCCAATTATAAAACCATTTTACAGTAATTTATATATATAAATTAACATTTTTTATTTTTAATACTTTATCTAATTCAAAATTTAAGGTCCTTATATTAATAGAACTTTGTAACCTATATTCTGTTAAACAGCCATTCCGGATAGTCTACACTTATGACCTAATATTTCATAAACCACGAATCTAATTATAAAAATATTTTACAAGATTATATATAAGATACAAATGAACACTTTTTATGTTGAACACTTCTTCTAATTCTGTGTCTAATGATTTGTACAATAAAAATACAGTAGCATTTTTTAGAAAACCTAATTCCAGGTCTGATCCAGTTTTTACGCAATAACTCTTTCCTCACTTCGATTTCCAAATTCATTTTACAGAAATCTAATTAACATATTTATCTACAATGTTCATGTTTTAACCATCTTCAAATTCAGTCTTTGAAAATTTGGAATATTACCCAAAATTTACTACCTTAAAACAGATTTCAGAAATTATATAAACCCTAGCTTATTCTTTACATTTTTAACTTAATTACCTCAATTATTTGCCAAATCATGCTATAGAACTCTTGAATACAATTAAAAATGATAATTTCAGAATCATTATCTTAAGTTAACTCTTGGATTCCATCTTCTTTGATCTCTCCAAATAGCTTCACATAATCTCCATCAACTTCCTTTCTTAACTCTTCTTTCTCTCATCTCTTCCTATCTAATTTTAGTTGATTTATTTGGAAAGGTTAAGAGAACATTTTCTTTTTTTAGTTGCTTCTCTTATGGTTCGGCCAACTCCCAAAAAATAGCAGCCAAGACTTCTCCTTTATACACTAAAACTAACTCCAAAAAGAAATGAAGACAAAACAAAGAATTCTCTAGATTTTTTTTTGTGATTTGTCATCCTTCCAATTAATTAATAAATCAGTTAATCATTTTCTATCAATAATTTCATCCCCCCACCATCATGGCTGGCCACCTTGGCTTATTTCTAGAAAGGGTGGGTCCCATAACTTTGTTTAATTGCACTTTTAGCCCAAAATTTTCCTTATTTGTATTTTTGACCCCAAAACTTTCTGTAATTATTCTGTCTATTCTGTTTAGATTCAATCTCAAGTGTGGGGAGTGAAATAACTTATTTTAAGTTGTTCTATCCTTTAAAAATAGTTCTGGGTCATTTCTGGATCCCAAAATTGCCTTTATTTATAATTTTGCCATTATTCTTATTTTCAATGTTCGAAAACATTTTTAAACTCTTTCTTTTCACCATAATTTCACATAAAGTTAACCTATTTAATACCCCCAGGTTTGGGTCATAAATTCTTAAATTAGCCGGACTGCTATTTTCCCGGCAGTGTTTCCAACACCGACGATTTTCAGAAAATTATTTCATTTGTATTCTAACTGTGTCTCTAAAATTATTTTCCATTATTTCAATACTTTTAAACCATAAATTGAGAATCAATTCATGCATACAAGATGGGGCTACCTAGGGTATTACATTCTACCCCCCTTAAATAAAATTCGTCCTCGAATTTTCTCATTGGATCAACAAATCAAAACATAGGTATGCATAATGATGTATACATTACTCACCTTACTAATATCTTTACTTTTCACTCTTCACTTCTCTACTTTGATCTTCCACTTATATCTTCTTCAGTATTCGAAGCTATACATTAATTTAATATTAACAATCAATATTCATCTATATGTTATACATAAATCTTCAATTTAGTTTAATAAATTTCCATTTATTCTTATACTTAGGGTTTTTAGCCTAACAACTCTCACTTATAAACCTCATTTTGGTAGTTCGTACATTTTTATCTCTAACTCAGTCTACACTTATCCAATCGTATTTATTCTTTTTATTACTTAAAATACACATATTGGGGTCTAACATATTCAAATTTCATATTAAAATTATTACTATACAATTTATGGTGTTAATTTAAACTTACTGTTACAATCAGTCTTGCTGCCTGCAATATGCCTATAAATCTTATTCTAGCAGGTACTGTTCTTTTGCTAATAACTTAATCCATACTTAACCAATTACTGTAATTCCTTTTTCTATTGAAATTAGACACAAGATTTTTTTAACATATCTAAATTTTAGAATTTTTGGATCACTGTACAATTATTAGTCAATTTCCAAAATTAAACTACTGTCCTGAAATCTTTATCCAGACATACCATATTTCCATGCCTATAATTAATTCCGTACTCATCCAATTACAAAATCATTTTATAGTCATTTATATATATAAATTAATATTTTTTTTTTTATTTTTAATACTTTCTCTAATTCAAAATTTAAGGTCCTCATATTAATAGAACTTTATAACCTATGTTCTGTTAAACAGTCATTTCGGGCAGTCTATACTTATGATCTAATATTTAATAAACCACAAATCTAATTAGAAAGACCTTTTACAGGATTATATATAAGATAAAAATGAACACTTTTCATGTTGAAGACTTCTTTTAATTTTGTGTCTAATAATTTATACAATAAAAATACACTAGCATTTTCTAGAAAACCTAATTCCAGGTCAGACCCAGTTTTTACCCAATAACTCTTTCCTCATTTCGAATTTTCCAAATTCATTTTATAGAAATCTAATTAACATATTTATCTACAATGTTCATGTTTTAACTATCTTCAAATTCAGTCTTTAAAAATTCAGAATACTAGCCATAAATTACTGCCTTAAAACAGATTTCAGAAACTATATAAACCCTATTTTATTCTTTACATTTTTAACTTAATTACTTCAATTATTTGCCAAATCATGCTATATAACTCTTGAATACAATTAAAAATGATAATTTCAGAATCATTACCTTAAGTTAAACTCTTGGATTCCATCTTCTTTGATCTCTCCAAATAACTTCACATAATCTCCAACAACTTCCTTTTTTAACTCTTCTTTCTCTCATCTCTTCCTATCTAATTTTAGTTGATTTACTTGGAAAGGTTAAGAGAAAATTTTCTTTCTTTAGTTGCTTCTCTTATGGTTCGGCCAACTCCCCAAAAATGGCAGCCAAGACTTCTCCTTTATACACTAAAACCAACTCTAAAAAGAAATGAAGACAAAATAAAGAATTCTCTAGATTTTTTTTTATGATTTGTCACCTTTATAATTAATTAATAAGTCAATTAATCATTTTATATTAATAATTTCATCCTCCCACCATCATGGCCGGCCACCTTGGCTTATTTCTAGAAAGAGTGGGCCCCACAACTTTGTTTAATTGTACTTTTGGCCTAAAATTTTCCTTATTTTTATTTTTGACCCCAAAACTTTCTGTAATTTATTTTGTCTATTCTGTTTAGATTTAACCTCAAGTGTGGGGAGTGAAATAACTTATTTTAAGTTGTTCTATCCTTTAAAAATAGTTCTAGGTTATTTCTAGATCCAAGACAGTGGATTTCTAAAATTGCCTCCAAAGTTGCCTTTATTTATAATTTTGCCATTACTCTTATTTTCAGTGTTCCAAAATATTTTTTAGCTCTTTATTTTTACCATAATTTCACATAAAATTAACCTATTTAATCCCCCCAGGTTTGGTTCAGAAATTCTTAAATTAGCCGGATTGCTATTTTCCCGGCAATGTTTCCAACACTGACGTTTTCTGAAAAATATTTCATTTGTATTCTAATTGTGTCTCTAAAATTATTTCCCATCATTTCAATACTTTTAAACCATAAACTGAGAATCAATTCATGCATACAAAATGGGGCTTCCTAGGGTATTACACCTGCACAAGTGTTTTATCAAAGGCTCACATTCAAACCTATATAAGTGTTTTTACTAAGGTTCATACTTAAACCCTTAAGAATTACAAGAGATGAGAAGAAGAAAATCCCCTTTAACATTTTCTCAACTCTCAAACAATCAATGAATCTTAGCCAACTCAAAGATTTACCACTAATAACTCACAAAAATGATTTTACAATAAATAAACTTTTCAAGTCATAAATAATTTAGTGCAATAGCTCAATAATAAGTTCTCAATTATTATTCTCTTATTTTTTAGCTTCCTACCAACTCATATTTATAGTTTTGGATGAAATATAGCCGTTTGGCTTCATTTAAAGTCAAAAAGTGCAGTTGACAGCTTTTCCAACGGCTAGTTTTTATTGTTGTTTTTCCAGAGTAACGGTGTCACAAACCCACTTTAGGAGATATGACGGTCCTAGGGTAAAGGGAAGGCTTAAAGCAAACCTAATCCTGTAGAACCCTTACTGTCACACCCCAACACCACCGGTGCGACGATCATAGGGCAAGGGTAGGCATAAGGCCACCATAAACCCGCATAATCCTTAACTAAACCTGTCTCATACATAATAACATACACTTATTCAATGCAAAACATCGTATCTCATAAATTATTATTTTATATCATAACATCTCCACTTGTTCCCTACCGATCAAAAGATAGTTCTTACATCAATATGGAATAAAGGAGAATCTACAAATGCCATTCCATATCTATCTACGGAGCTCTAAAAGAATACTTCTCAATAGACATGATTATGTATATACATTACAAAATAATATCTAAAATAATTACATCCAAGCTTCTTATGAAGAAGAAATCAAGAAGCTCTATCCTCTGGATTAGCTCTTTCTCGAACTACACTAGCACCTGAAACCACTGAAGAGGGATGAGCCTTCAACTCAATAAGATATGAACTACATAATGCGTTAGGTAAATCAAGAATTTGAGTATCAAATCATGAACAAATACATATACATATACTTGGGCATAAAAGAATCATAAGTTTGTACTTGAAGAAGAATATGAGTGCTTACAACAAATAGCACTATCAAATTATGTCATAAATCAAATCATGGTTCTCATTTAGAACATAAGAATGCCTGCAAAGGATGGCATTATCAAATCACATGTAAGATAGAACTAATATCATATCATAACGTATCAGTAGCCTTGCTACCTTAACATGAACATATGCTTGCGCGGGCATATGCCTAGAGCTCATAGCCCCCTATAGATGGAACACTAATAAAAATCCTATCAGCTGGGCTCACATTGAGTACATGGACCAATGAATTTACTCTCATTGGGAAAAGCGTTCTATACTTATGTATATCAAGGGTCATTATAATAAGATATTCTAAAAAATTCATATTTGGTCAAGAGACCATTTACCATGCATATCAAAGCTTGTTCATGTTCGTGGTCCAAGAAAAATAACCAAGTCATTCTTGTATATTAAGTGATTACATTAAGGAGGTTATCCAATAAAGGTTTCATATCATAAAAAATATATATAAATATTTAACAATTCATCTCATAAGGAGAAATATATATTTATGTAATTCATAACTTACCTCTAAGCAAAACTTTTCACAATTAAGCTCAACACTTGATCAAATGAAAATCCTCATCAATTCCTTGAATTCTCCAAGCCTAATCAAAATCTCCAAATTCTACAAATTAGGGTTTCCTCAATTAATAATACATAATATAGTTCCTTATAATTTTAACCATCTTATAGTTTCTATTATTGTCTCCTAACATCAATTTAATTCATCTCTTAAATAAAATCTGAATATTAAGAACATAATTACTATTCACATCACTATTCAACTAAATTCATAAATTCTAGTATCTACCATATTACTCATAATTAATAGCCTTAAATGCTCATAATAGGTTCTATATGTAATATCTGTCATTTTGTAGTGTTTTTATTGATTTTGTATGTTTGGAGAATTTATTAAAATTTTTAAATGAGAATGTTGAGAATTTCAGGAATTTCTGTTTTGGATGCTGGAGGATTTTGTGATGATAATTTCATATTCTTAAAAATATAATTTGGTAAAGTGTAAAACATAAAAGTTGTGAGTTTATTTCTTTATTATAATTCTGTAAAATAGTTTGGCAAAATTCTATGTGTGTGATGAGTTGTGTCTATTTGAGCAAGGCTGGTCTAGTTGAGAGTTTCTGCAGGGATGTAGTGTCTGTTTGAAATTACTGGGAATGACTGAGATAGAATAAAGATTTGAACATGAAAAATATTTCTTTGTATGTTAATATGATGACTGTAAAATTTTAGAATTTTTGGATAAGTGTATCTCAGTGTAGAGTGGGTTTTATCAGACCTGTTCGGAGAGATTCTAAGGCAGCAAGTCTGGGTGACCTTTGGAGAGTCACCATGGTCTGTGTGTTGGTCTATTTGATTTAAAATTTTGATATGTTATGTCTCTGCATGTTGATTTTAAGTGATAAAAATAATTAGTAAGTTTGGATATTTGTAGCTCATTTGCGAGCTGGCAAAGTGTGGGATGTCCAGGCAGGATTTAACTTAGAGGAATTTTGTTATGGCAAGCCAACAAAATGAGAGGAGGCATTTTGCAAAGTGGAAAAAAGGGCAAAGTGGTGAGGTGAGTTTGCCAAAGTGGCAATTCGTGAAGAGGAAAGGTGAAGAGGCTTTGGTGAAGAGCAAAGGCGAAGAGGCTTTGGCGAAGAACAAAGGCTAAGAGGCTTTGGCGAAGAGCAAAGGTGAAGAGGCTTTGGCGAAGAACAAAGGCGAAGAAGGATTTGGCGAAGAGCAAAGGCAAAGAGCAAAGGCAAAAAGACTTTGGCGAAGAGGATTATGTGAAGAGGGAATGTGCGAAGTGGAAGTTTGCGAAGAAGCGAAGAGGCGAAGAAGCATTGCCGAGGTGGCATATGCGAGGAAGAGTTGCGAGGAGAGTCTGGCGAGGAAGCATGTGCGAGGTAGCATTGCCGGATCAAGTTTGGCGAGCTGGGAATGCGAAGTGGGAATGGCGAGCTAGATTAGGCGAGGGAGCTTTGTCGAGGCAGTTTGGCGAGCTGGTTGGCGTGTTTCTGGGGCAATGTTTTATTTAAACCCAGTAACCCCCTAGTAGTGTTTCATGATTTTTCTTTCTTCTTCCTTTGATTAAATTCAGTCTTTTCTCATATTATTTCCATTTCTTGTCTAAGGCATTAATACTTGAATTAATGCAATAGAACTCTAGATTGGCATATATTAAGGCAGAAATCATCAAAATTGAGCACTAATCTCAGAAATTTCAGTTTGAAGGAAATAAGGTAAATTTTCTTCATAAGCTATTTTCTTTGGATTTATTTAAGTCTATGGGTTAGAAAAATTAATACTGGGTATACAGAATTTATTGCTAGTGATCTGAAGCCATTAATGGTAATTAATGCGGGAGAAATTAATTTGGTGAGACTGCCATGAACAGTAACTCCGAAAATTAATGCAGATTTTTTTTAAGAGATAAATGAAATTATTGTTGGGAATTAAGAATAGAGACTCTAAGATAGTTAATCAATAGGAAATCATGTTGAATATTATTGGTTTGGAGAAACCCTAATTTTGTATATTTGGAGAATTTCTTAGGAGAAGAAAATTCGAATTGATTGAGGAATTAAGTGAGCAGATTTCTAAAGAGGAACTTAAGAGAAAATTTTGTAAGAGGTAAGTATGAACATCCCATTTGATTATTGTTTTTTGAAATGAAAATGACCAAAGTATTCTTATATTTGAATATCCTATTATATATATATATTTATACACTTGTATAATGTGAATGGCTTGATCAATCTTCTTGGATCAAGTCTATATACTTCTTACTTGTGAACCGATTTGAATAATATTGTATGATGATGGTCTTGCGATCAATATATATCCTATGAGATTGAAACCCAATGACCCATGGATAGAATGCTCTTCCCAATGAGAGTAAATTCATTGGTCCATTGTGCACTTTGGGAGCCCAGCTGATAGGGTTTTTATCTGTGTTCCACCTAGAGGGGGGCCAGGAGCTCTAGGCGCATGCCTGGCCAAGCATGTGTGCACGTTAAGGTAGCAAGGCTACCGATACGTATGATATGATATGAGATCAGTTCTTCCAGATGAGATTTGGTAATGTCATTCTTTGTGGGCATTCTATGTTCTAAATATGAACCATGATTTGATTTATGACATGATTTGATACAACCAAAATTATTGTGAGAACCATGTTTCCTTCAAGCAAAGCTTATAATTTCTTTTATACCTATATGTATAATTATTTGTTCACGACCATGATTCGATATTCATACATTTGATTATTGTGTTCATATCTTACTGAGTTGAAGGCTCACTCCTCTTCTGTGGATTTCAGGTGATAACATAGCTCGTGAGGGAGCTAATAGAGAGGATCGAGCTTCTTGACTTGCTTATTCCAAGAAGTTTCATTGTAATAATTATTTTGAAATATTTTATATATTTAATTAATGGTATTATGACAATGTGTAATGGGAGTATACTCTAGAGCTCCGTAGTTAGTCATTCGAGGATACTAGTATATTTTGATGTATGAATGTTAGCTTTTGGATACTCTTGTTCCTCAGTGATGTGAGATGTCTCTTTTGATCATTAAGGAACAAGAGAAAGATATGAAATGATAATAGAAAGATAAGATTAATATTTGTTTGTATGTATGGACATGATCATGGTATGATATTAAGATTCTGTAAATGATATAATCTGTATGAGATTCATGATTTGTGAGTTTTTCGGATTTATGGTGGCCTTAAGCCTACCCTTGCTGTAGGACCGTCGCACCACTGGAGTTGGGGTGTGACACTATCATGCATTGAACGATCAAGATTCATGCATTTTTCATCATGTATTGAATAATTAATATTCATACATCATGCATTGAATAATTAAGGTTCATGCGTCATGCATTGAATGATTAAAATTCATGCATTTTTCATCATGTATTGAATAATTAATATTCATACATCATGCATTGAATAATTAAGATTCATGCGTCATGTATTGAATGATTAAAATTCATGCATTTTCCATCATATATTGAATAATTAATATTTATACATCATGCATTGAATAATTAAGATTCATACATCATGCATTGAATAACTAAGATTCATACATTTTTCCATCATGCACTGAATGATTGAGATTCGGATATTTTCTATCATGCATTGAATGATTAAGGTTCATACATTTTCCATTATGTATTGAATAATTAATATTCATACATCATGCATTGAATGATTCAGATTCATGCATTTTAATTTCTTGTCATTTTAAATTTCAGTCATGCATTGAATGATTAAAATTCATGCATTTTTAATTTCCTGTCATTTTAATCTTCCATCATGCATTGAATGATTAAGATTCATACATTTTAAATTCTCATGCCTGAGTTTATTTTCATGATTTACTTTTTTATGCCATGTCTGATTTAATTTTTGTGTCATTTTGATTTTTTTAATAATAATAATAATAATAATAATAATAATAATAATTTTATGCAATTTAATATTTATCATGTTATCTACAGTCAACGAAATGTTTTATTTCAGTTTGTTTGACTAAAATATATGTCTTTTTATCTTTACTCGTTTTTCATTTCATTTTGAAGCGAAAAACTAATAAAGAATGGCAACTGTAAACACCATATTTTGTCCAACATTTTTTTTGAAAATACATATTTCTTTTAAAAATATAGGATTTTAGCGTTTTTTATCACTTGGATTAAAATATTAATAATATTTAAAATTTAAAAAGGAAATAAATTTTTTTATAATTTAAAATTTGTATTTTGACAAAAAAAAAAAGGAATAAATAAAATTTAATTTAAATTTTTAACATTTTATTATTATTTTATTTTAAATTAATGTGTGATTGTGGGCCCAATGGTAAAAAATAAAAAATTTCAAATCCAAACTAAACTGCCCCAATCTAATATAGCTCAACTCACTCAAGTCCGTGGGGGCTGAAAATTCTAGAACAAGGGAGAGGGGGGTATTTTTGTATTCCTCTATATTTTTTTCCTTATATAGTGGATGATGGAATGAAGGCAGAGGTTGTTTTTTCTTGGCTCGGGTTTTCAGAGGAAATAGAAAAAAAAAGCAAAAAAAAAAATGTAAAAACAAAAAACAAAAAAAGCTCTCTCTCTACCCGAAAATACCAACTCCCTCCTCTGTTCTTTTCCCTTTGCTCCCATTCTACCTCTGCTCTCTTTCCCCCAACAGCTCCCTCTGCTCTCTCTCCCACATACGAAATCAACAGCTCTCTCTGCCTCTCTTCTCTCTCCCTCTGTTTTCAAAACGACCCACAAAAAATAATCGGACCCATAAAATCCACCAACACCATCCATACGATTTTCCGTTCAGTTATCAATTTTAGTATCGTTGGGTCGGGATTATTTTTCTTACTTCTTTCTCTCTCAAAATTGGACTGTGCAAGTCTGTGTTGGTTATTGGAAATTTCTGTTTATTCTGATTTTCTGGTCCTCACTACCGATTTTGGAGCTTTTGCTCCGATTTTGGGTTTCCTATTTTTACGACTTCTGCGTGTCCCGATTTTGAGGTTTGTCTCTGTAAGTATTATGGGTTTCAATCTCAGATCCGGTGTTGAAAGTTTATTGTGATTTTTGGCTGTTTTCTATATCTGGTATATATAGTTTTAATCTCTGCTCCGATTTAGGTTGTTTCTTGTCGTACATATTTTAGTTTACTATGATTTTTGGTTGCAGGATTTGTTTGGATATATCTTCTGAAACCCATTTGTTTCTTTTGATTTGCATTACGTTCATAGAAAACAAGTTAACCAAAAATCATATATATATATATATATATATATATATATATATATATATATATATCTTTTGTTTTGAATTACTTTGATATAAAAAAAGATAAAAAAAAATAATATATATATATATATATATATATATATATATTTATCTTTTGATTTGCATTACGTTCATAGAAAACAAGTTAACCAAAAATCATATATATATATATATATATATATATATATATTAATAGCTTGTTGGGATTTTTGATTCATGGTTCATGGACCTGCATCGATTTTTGTTTAATCTTGATTGTTTGAAACTTGATTTAGATTTCCGATTTTGAGGCTTTTGTCTTGCATCATTGCGATTTTTGGTCCACGATTCTCATACTTGAATTTGTTTTGCATTGTTGCTAGTTCTGGTTCATGATTTTCAGACTTAAATTGGTTTTCGTTTAGCATGGGTTGTTTGAACTGGGTTCCGAATATGGACTTGAGCTGTTCATCTTGATTCTTTTAAGATGTTTATTTGGGTCTGGTTTTGATTTCTTGTTCTTTGACTGCTTATTTGAATCTTTGGTCCTTTGATTTCGATAGAGATTTTTGAATATGAAGTTGGTTTTTCTCTTTTATGTTGTTCGGGTTTTGATTTTGCCTTGACCCGGGTCATTTTGATTGTTTTGCTTCGGTACCTTCTGGATCCAATTAGTTGTTTCCTTCTATTTCTGCATCATGATTCATATAAAACAATATATATATATATATATATATTATTTTAGTGGTTTAAGGGCATTCACATCCGAGGAGGGATTCACACAAATATTTTGAAATGGGATTTCGTTTCTGATCATTGAATCTTCTCTTTGGGTTTGAAATTCATTTGAAATTCATCTTGGGATTCCTAGGAATGAATAGTCAATTTTTTTTTAAAAAAAATAATAAATAATAACGAGCAATTTAGGATTAATTGATGAAAATGAAAACTATACTTGATTTAGGTTTAAATATTTTTTTTTAAATAAATTTAATTCTATGGTTTAGTTTGAATTTAAATGTTTAGTATTAAAATGGTTTGGTTTTTGCTTTGTGTGTTAATAAATCGATGAATTTATGATTTGATTTTTTTGAAACACTATTTGATTTAACAAAGGGCTATGATAATGATCGAACCCGAATTCAAATTAACAGAATAATTAAAAGAAATAAAAATAATTTTTTGGCGGGGTAAAACTAAATTAAAATTATTAATTTTGGTTTGACTTGAAATGGGTAATCTTTATTTGAGGTAAGTTTAATTTATTATTTTACTGTTTTTATGTTAAAATAATTAATTCATTTTTTTATTTATCAATATCAAAAGATAATTTTTTAATTTTTAATTTTAAAATTAATAAGAATTCAAATAAAGGTTATTCAATTTTAAACTCTGAAATTAAAAGATTTTAATTTAAATTTGCAGCTAAAATTATTAATTTCTTTTAATATTTTCTGATAAAAATAAATCTGAGCTCCTAAAATAAATATAATTTATCTATTTGCAAATTTTTACTTTCTTTCTTGTTTTCACTTTATGTGTTTGTTTATTTTTTTGGTTTTGCAGTGAATAGATTCAAGGCAAACTAGATTTTATAAACTTCATTGTAATTTTTATTTTTATGGTATTATTGTATTTTTAAGTTAATTTTGTAATTTGTAAAATATTAATTTTTAGTTTAATAGATTGTTAATTTATTTTACAGTTATCTCTTTTATTTTATCTTTTTATGAATGATTAAAATAAAAATAATAAATAAAATTAATTAAGCCCAAATCAAATTTAGTTTTCATTTTCACAGTTAATTTAATTTTTCATTAATATTCATAAATCACCCTGTAAATAATTATCATTCTGTTTAAAAGGAAAATAAATAAATTTGCACTGTATAAATAATAAATGAAAAAATATTTTTAAGGCCAATTTAATATTTTGAAAATTAACATGTGGGGTGCCTAATACCTTCCCCATATGTTTGTGACTTTCGAATCTAAACTTTGGTTTAACAGATCAAATTTTTTAAAGGTGTCCGATTAAGTCTTTTAAAACAATTCAATTGGTGGCGATTCTATTTTCATTAAACATTTAAAAGTTTTATTTTTTTTCGCTATTCTATCGCGACGTCTTTAAGAACGTTGTGACAATATATATATGTACATCATATACATCATTAACACATTCATATCATATTTGATTATCATTTGGTCATATTGGCATTTTACTTAAGTCAATCTAAACTCTCTATACATTATATACCAAGGAACCTCTATACACAGGAGTGGCCTCAAATACATACATTTGTGATCCAAAGCTGAAGATGATGTAGCCAATGGATGACTGCCTCACTGAGGTCTTGAAACATGTAATCACTGAAGGGGTGAGTATAACATTATACTCAGTGAGTCAATATATATATATGAGTATGCAATATTATTCATGACAAGTCACATCTATCTATTAATGATCTGTAAATAAGAATAATGATAATTGCATGATGAAATACATATCATGAACCATAATGCATATAATATAACAGGAGCCTATAACATGTCATATCATACTGAACTGTTACTTCTCTTCATCTCATTTCCGCCAATCAACCATATCATGGTATAGGGAATTTCACCCCTCCCTAACAGAGGTCATAATATATATCTGTGATCACAGCCGACATAGGGAATTTCACCCCTCCCTAGAAGAGGTCATAACAAATCTCTGTGATCACAGCTAATGGTTTGTTTCTATATCATCGAAGTAGTCCTATTATAACATATTATATGCAGATGTCTCATATAGTATAAATATATCAAATAAGTCTCATATAGCAATGAATATAGCATAATTATATCTCATATGGCTGTGAAAATATCTTAAATATATCCATAATCAATAATATAACAAATTTGGATCATGTCAAAAATTTACCTGGCGGGGCCCAAATTGTGCTGCCGCAACTGGCTCCCAAATTACGTGTCCGTTTCTCATTTTTCAGGCACTTTTTGGTTTGCCTTGAAATCAATATCAATATGGCATTTTCTTTATACCAATAACAAATACATATATAAAATAGATAATTGGGCTTGGTTTTAGGTCAAAAAGCCTTTCAGAATAATTTTTATAGCTATTCAAAGTTTGTATCAATTATAGGCATTTCGGTAGCTCTAATTTAGGTCAAATTGACAAATCTGCCCAAAAATGGATCATTAATGGTTTTCAATTAAGGTTATCATTTCATATGCATAAATGCATGACTTATGAATGAATAATACATCAAACATATATATAGACTCACCTCTATTAAAAACTTCCAAAATATACTCAAGTAGGGCTAGTCAGCCTGTGATTCTCCGTCCGCAGCCCTAGCTTGGGATGATTCTCTTATAACAACCAAATTGGTCTTATAAGACACATACTCACTATAAACCATATCAAAACACATATCATGCCATATTAAGGCATATTCAAACATATTAATACATATCATCATGCATAAATACACATTAACCCATATTGCACTTTAAAGGCCCTATATCACTCGTTTAACACTTTTCATACCTTTCATGTATCAAGTGCATTTCTATCACTATAAATCATTCACATTATGCATATTCATTATTTTAATGCTAAGTTATGAACTTCCAAACACTTAGCTTAATATTTCATACCAAACATACACAAATTTCCAATTATGCTTTAAAATCACTTATACCATTCAATCTTTCCACATTTAAACTTACACATTCTAATAATTTTAGCCATTATACTATATTCAAGTCTTAGTTCCTCATTTGCATTTGCCTAACACCTTAAAGTAGTAAAGTCCATATGTTATCACTTTAATGAAAATCATTCCATTCTTTCATTTTTCAACTCCATTTAATTGTACAACATTAATAAACACCAAATGCATCACATTTAACTATAAATACCTATCAAACATCAAAGCACATTCATCAGTCCACATCTCAACTTTCGGCCAAATCATGTTTTGCTCCAAATGAATTCATTTCAAACATTTAGCCATCAATTCATATTAAACACATCAAATATACATCATTTATACCTTTAAAACCATTTAAACATCAAAATCAACATCAATGTTCATCATCATTGATTTCGGCCATTCTTAAATCCTTAACCAAATGAGTTTGTTTCCATTATTCAACCACAAATTCATATCATA
>CANXYC010169941.1:0-16849 GCA_948193065.1 Aleurites moluccanus | reverse complement strand
TAATTCTGTAACTCCGACGGACCAATTTCCACTATTCACCTTAAACTTCCTTTTATTTACCATTTTGCCATTGGTTACTTTTTCAGTGTTCCTAAATGATTTTCACTTCTTTCTTTTTACCAAAATTACACATGCATTATGGTGATCTTTTATCCCCTGGTCAACTTCAGAAATTCTTCTATTGACCGGACTGTTAATTTCTCGGTAGTGTTCCTGACACCGCCACTTTCCGAAAAAGTAACTAGTTCGCTTTCTAACCGTGTCTCTAAAATTATTTCCCATAATTTCAAGACTTTTGAACCATCTACTGAGAACTAAATCATGCATGTGTGTTTATAACTTTTTAGGGTATTACATTCTACCCCCTACAAATAAATTTGTCCTCGAATTTAAATAGATACATACCTCACTGCTGGAATAGGAATGGATATTTGCTCCTCATCTCCTGCTCACTCTCCCAAGTGCACTACTCCATAGATAGATTCCTCCAGAGCACTTTAATCATCAAGATATACTTATTCTGTAGTTGTCTGACTTGTCAATCAATGATCTCCACTGGTAGCTCCTCATACGACAAGTCCTCGCAAAGATCCACATCCTGAACCTCCAATATATGCGATGGATCAGATATATACTTCTGCAGCATAGAGATATGGAACTAGATGTACATGGCTCATACTAGATGAAAGAGCCAATCTATAGGCCACATTACCAATCTTCTCAAGAATCTCAAACAGGCCTATAAACCTTAGTGATAACTTTCCCCTTTTCCCAAATCTCATAATACCCCTCATCGGTGAGACCTTAAGGAAGACATGATCACCAACGGCAAAATGCACATCCTTCCTCTTCGCATCAGCATAACTCTTCTGCCTACTGAAGGCAATCCTCATCCTATCTCTAATCATAGGCACCTTTTCCATAGTCTCCCTGATCAACTCTAGCCCCTCAAGCTGCTTCTCTCCTAGCTCCACCCAACACACCGGAGATCTACACTTCCTACAATATAGTGCTTCAAATGGAGCCATACCAATAGAAGAGTGGTAGTTGTTGTTATAGAAGAACTCAATCAACGGCAGATAATAATCCCAGTTATCTTTGAAATCCATAACACACAATCTAAGCATATCCTCCAAAGTCTGGATTATTCTCTCCGACTGCCCATCAATCTACAGATGGAAAGCAGTACTGAACCGTAACTGGGTACCCATGGCCTTCTGAAACTTCTACCAGAACTGAGAAGTGAACTGTGTACCTCTGTCTGAAATTATCATCAAAGGAACTCCATGAAGTCGCACAATCTTATCCAAATATAACTGTGCGTACTAAGCTATCGTGTAACTGGTCTTAACCTCTAGAAAATTAGTAGACTTCGTCAGACGATCTACAATCACCCATATAGAGTCATAACCCCTGGTAGTCCTCAATAGACCCACTACAATATCCATAGTAACCTGCTCTTATTTCCACTTTGGCAACTCAATCTCCTAAAGCAACCCTGATGGCTTTTGATGCTCAAACTTAACTTGCTGACAGGCTAAGCATTTGGATAAAAACCGAGTTGCATCTCTCTTCATCTCTGGCCACCAATATACATCTCTCAAATCATGGTACATCTTGGTAATCCCTAGATATACACTGTATGTTGAGTAGTGAGCCTCTCTCATAATCTGATCCCATAGCCCATCAAAATCAGGTACACACAAATGCTTCCCACACTTCAGTATCCCATCCTCTACTTTAAATTCTGTCATCTTACCATTCTGTACCTCTCCCTTAATCTTTAGTAGATAAGAATCTCTATCCTGAGCCACTTTAATATCATCAAGTAACAGTGACTTCACCCAAAATTGGGCTATCAGAGCCTAGTTATGATCCTGGGATCCCAACTCCAACTCCACTCCCAAATTTGCCAACTCCCTCATCTCTCAGTTCAATGGCCTCCTGCCAATCACAATATGAGCTAGACTGCCCATGGATTTCCTTCTTAATGCATCCGCTATAACATTGGCCTTGCTCGGGTGGTAAAGGATCTCACAGTCATAATCCTTAAGTAACTCTACCCATCTGTGTTGTCAAAGATTCAGATCTTTCTGCTAAAATTTATACTGTAAACTCTTATGATCAGTATATATCTCACATTTTGATCCATACAAGTAATGTCTCCAAATCCTCAAAGCAAATATAACAGCTGCCATCTCCAAATCATGTGTTATATAATTTGCTTCATGCTTCTTTAACTGACGAGAAGCATAAATAATTAACCTACCAATCTACATCAACACACACCTCAATCCAATCTGAGAAGCATCACAATACACAATGAATTTCTCCCCCTCTACTGGCAATGCCAACACTAGAGCACTGGTGAGGCAATACTTCAAAGTCTAAAAGCTACGATCACACTCATCAGTCCACACATAACGCTCATGTTTTCGCATCAATCTAGTCAATGGAGCTACAATCTAGGAGAAATCCTTCATAAACCTCCTATAATATCTAGGCATACCCAAAAAACTGCGAACCTCTGAAACACTGGTAGGCTGAGGCCAATTAGCAACCGCTTCAATCTTCTAAGGACCCACCTTTATCCCATCCTTGCATATCACATGCCCAAGGAAACACACTTTGGTTAACCATAACTGTCATTTAGATAACTTAGCATATAATCGAAGCTCCCGAAGTGTCTGCAAAACTATCCTCAGATGCTCTACATGCTCCTCCTCACTCCTAGAATAGATAAGTATGTCATCAATGAATACAATGAAAAACTTATCCAAATATGACCTGAACACCCTGTTCATCAAATCTATAAAAGCAGCCGGTGCATTGGTCAACCCGAATGGCAACACCAAAAACTCCTAATGTCTATAACGGGTCCTGAAAGCAGTCTAAGGTATATCACTCTTCTTAATCTTCAATTAGTGATACCCAGACCTCATATCTATCTTCAAAAAATGGCTAACACCTTGCAGCTGGTCAAACAAGTCATCTATCCGAGGCAATGGATACTTGTTCTTCACTGTCAACTTATTCAGCTGCCTATAGTCTATACACATCCTCAAAGAGCCATCTTTCTTCCTTACAAACAATACCAATGCACCCCAAGGAGAGCTACTCGGTCTGATGAACCCTCTATCCAATAGCTCCTGTAACTGCACCTTCAATTCCTTCAGTTCATCTAGAGCCATTCTGTATGGAGGAATAGATATAGGGTCTGTGCCTGCATGCACCTCAATCTCAAACTCAATCTCCCTATCAGGGGGAAATCCTAGAAAGTCCTCAAGAAACACATTAGGAAACTCCTGAACCACTGGTATTTGATCAAGCTGTACAGAAGACTTCTACACATCTATCACATGAGCCAAATTAGCTGAATAGCCTTTCCGAATCATCCTCCTAGCCTGGATAGCAGAAACCAGATTAACCCGGAACTCCTAAATATCACCTTGAAACTCAAACTCTGGCTGCCCCTCAGGCTGAATCTAACCCTCTTCCAATAATAGTCAATAACTGCTCGGTGCCTCGTAAGCCAATCCATACACAGAATAACATCTAGCTCTAATATAGGTAACTCAGTCAAATCAGCACACAAGATGTTATCATCAATCTCAATCACACAGTCAAGATAATAATAATCTACATCAACACTATCACCCATAGGAGTAACAATCATCAAAGACACATCTAACAATCTCCTTTCCTTATTCAATTTAGGTGCAAAATGTGGGGACACAAAAGAATGAGTAGCACCAAAATCGAATAAGGCATCTGCAATCTCATTTTGAATCAAGATAGTACCTGTAACCACGTTGTCTGATCTCTGGGCCTTCTGGGTGTTGACTGCAAACACTCTGCCCTGACCCCTAACAGCTAGAGCCTGACTACCACTAGGAGCCTGTCCTCCCCCTGCCTCTGCCTCTGCCTGAAGCCTCTCTACCCATATTCTGACTCGCCTGTACTATCGGCTGAGAGACTATAACAGATGGCTACTGATTAGCCCTCAATAGACACCTGTTAGCATAATGGCCCTGCTGGCCACACCTCAAACAAGCACCAGTCTGTCTCCAACACTCCCCTCCATGTCTCCGACCATAAAACCCACAACTAGGAATGTTGGGTGCCTATGCAGCTGGTCTCGAAGAACCCTGAGAATAGACAGGTGCTGACTGAACCACTGGCAGTGCCCTACTCTTAATGCTCCTCCTCTGACTACTAGCTGTAGACCTCTGATCAAACCGAGGCACTGGCTCTGTCTGCCTAGGCTGGGAGCTACTCTCCCCCCTCCTAACCTGAGATCTAGGACCTCCTTTCCTCTTTTGGTCCCTCTTTGCCCTCTCTGTCTTATACTTCTCTTCCATCTGTGTAGCCTTATCAATCACTATCATCAGAGAAGTAAACTCAATAGCCAATAATGCATTATGTAGTGCAGCATGAAGACTCCTCCAAAACCTACTGATCAAATCAGCCTCTGTAGGAACAATATGAGCAGCATATCTATTCAACTTGATAAACTTCTCCGCGTACTCCTCAACAGATTTGTCTCCCTGCTCTAACTGCTCAAACCTAATTAGGTTACGGGTCTTCACCCCCTCTGTAATAAACTCATCTATCAAACCCTGTCAAAACTCAGCCCATCAGGGTGGATGTTCACCATACAGCCAGGGTTGCATCCTCCTCGAAAACTAGGTCCATGCCTTACCCTTCAGTAATAGCCCAACCAGCTCAACTGCTCTCAACTCAGAACATGGTAGTCTCCTCACTACCTTCTCTACCTCCTCCAAGAAATCCACAGGGTCACTGCCCATGTCTGCCCTAAATTCAAGCAAGTTTAGTTTCAGGAAGCTAAACATCAATACACCACCCTCCTCTATCACTCTACGGCCTCCCTGTATAGCAGGCTCCCTCTGAACCCCTACTAACTGCACAGGAGCCGATACCACTGGAACTGCCTCTGGTGCCACAAGTGGAGGCACTATGGCTGGAGCTGGTGGTGGAGGTACATGCTGACGCTCCCATCTTAAATCAGCCATCTCTCTTCGTAACTCCATCAATCCCCTCATCATCTCCACTCTCTAGGGGTCATCGCCCCTCTATGTATCCTCTGTAGTCCATTGGGATCTAGACACACCCTCTGATACTGCAATCTCCCTCACCAATGACTCATTGGAGGCTACTTCTGCCTCCCTGGTATCTCTATCCCTATCGTCAAACATCTCTATAATCTGTCAGGAAAAATAGAAATATACTCAGAATATGATAGAAATGCAGACTAATAACATATAACAGATGATAACAACAAAAAAGTCAAAGGAAATCCTATGCTCCATGGTATACTTAATTCTATCCCATTCTGTACTTAGTCACTATTCCTTCGTAATTTGAGTACTATTCATTTGTAACCTAGAGCTTCAATACCACCTCTGTCACGGCCAGTTTTCGGATTGCGACTGTCCTAGGGCACGGGAGATGCCAATGGCGACGGACACCTGTGAAACCCAGTATCACATGCACAATCTATAAACCACAATATATTATCCATTTTAGTTAGTTACCATCCATTCTGTTATTCTGAAATTCATTCTATAATTTACTGCAAATGGGTTATAACAGTCATTATATCATATCATATAACTCATAATATCATCATATACATAAATATATGTTCATTTCCTAGCTAACCCATACATACCCCATGGAGCAGCTAGATTATGAACATCAAAATAATAATACATAATCAGAATATATACATCAGAACTGCTAGCAGAAATCCTCGGATGACAGACGACAGGATTCTGCACTCTACTCCTCTCCTGAAATGGGTAAACAAAGAAAATGTGAGTATATAAGATACTCAGTGAATCTATATGCTTCATCAAATAAACAATAGGTAACAATGGATCAATGGTATCAATATATCAGATAATAGTATACAGAATCAGTAATAGGTTACAGTATAGTCAAGGAATAATGTATAGGCTCGGTATCATATGGAAAGACAGATGAAGGGATGGACTATATGAAATCATACATTCTCCAGTAGAATCAGTATGGACCATATGTGAACATATAGTCTCCAGTAGCATATCAATATCAATGAGCATAAGACTGATCAGGTCTTATGGCAAGGATTATAACCCCTCCTAGCTAAGGTACCAATAATACAATATGCACATCGCCGATAGTAATTTCCCACTACCCTATCGGATCGGTAGCTCTGTTAAGCCACATAAAGATCAATATAAAGAAGCAACATATCAATGGATACCATTATGCAACAATGGCATCCTCCATATCAATAAGCTCAATATCAATCAATCTATTGTCAATAAGATCCATGGCATAGCAATAGATGGCATATGAACAACAATAAGTGGTTTGATATTCAACAAAGGCATAGAACAAAAGTTGGCTCGACAAAGGAAAATGGTAGGCCAATTGGTATGCCAACGTCGCTGGCAACAATGGCATTCAAATGGTAGGCCTATGGAATGCAAACAATAAACCAAAAGCAAAATGAACTAGGCATTTTATCAAATACTTGGTGGGCATACAATGGCAAGCCAATAAGTTAGGTTAGGGTGCAAATTTGACTTACCCAACTCAACCAACAACAAGCCATATTTACAATTATACAATAGGCATCAAAGAAACAATATTAAACAGCATCAAATGGGATCAAATGGGCTATGGAAAATAAGGCAAAAATCAAACAAAATATAGCAATATGAATAATGATTTAGGTTCGGCCATGAATGAGCTTTCACACCAAGTTTCCAATTTCAATTTCAACACAATTGGCATGTTAAAGGATGCATATAAGACTCACCTAAACTTCCAAATAGCTTTAGAAAAGTCAATTCCACCCAATTTCACCAAATGAGACAATAGGCACACCTTTATCAAAACTTGAATTCTATACCAAACCAATCATCAATTGGTTACCTATTAACTTCCAATTAACATATTCTAACATCAATTAACATAATCTAACACTAAATTATTAAACCCTTTCTTACAACTTCAATTTAGCTAGGAAAATTAGGCATTTCTATCAATTTGCATCAATTGATGCAATCTAACACCATACCCATCAAATTCAACTCCTAAATCATCTAAATGAACAATAAAATCAAACAAATTAATTTGTTACCTCAAATGGATGTTCTTGCCGAAATGGTGATGGAAGAAGTGCTTGATTTCCTTTGTGATTTAAAGTAATTCAACGGAAGAGAAAGGTAAAACTAGATAAACTACCAAGTTTCCTTTAGATTTCCTTAAAAAAATTTATTGTAGAAATGAAGAGAAAGCAAAGAAGTGGTTAGGCCAAGTTGAGAGAAGAAGAAGAAGATGGGAAAAATTTCTAAGGCATGGCTTTTATACATAAATCAAATAGCAAATTACATTTTGGTCCTTAAGTTTTCAAGTAATCATACTTTGACCCCAACTTCTTCTGTAATTTATTCTGTCAATTCTGTCAGGATTTAAATTTCAAAGTGAGGAGTCAATAAGCTTATTTTAATTTATACTTATTTGTAAAATTGATTTCAGAGTCATTCTGTAGCTCTGACGGACCAATTTCTACTATTTACCTTAAACTTTCTTTTATTTACCATTTTGCCATTGGTTGCTTTTTCAGTGTTCCTAAATGATTTTCACTTCTTTCTTTTTACCAAAATTACACATGCATTATGGTGATCTTTTACCCCCTGGTCACTTCAGAAATTCTTCTGTTGACTGAACTGCTAATTTCTCGGTAGTGTTCCTGACACCGCCGCTTTCTAGAAAAGTAACTAGTTCACTTTCTAACTGTGTCTCTAAAATTATTTCCCATCATTTCAAGACTTTTGAACCATATACTGAGAACAAAATCATGCATGTATGTTATAACTTTCTAGGGTATTACAAAAACGCATAAAATATGTGTGAAACACATAATGAAACTCATATCAATAAACATAAGACATATCAAGACTTATGACTAGGACTGATAACCCTTCCCAGCTAGGGCATAATAACAATACATTGTTCACAATGCCGACAGTATGTACTCACTACCCTGTCAGGGCAGCAGCTCTGTCAAATCACATCGAAAACAATAGAAATAATAAATACATCAATAGATACCATTTCATAATAATGACATCACCAAGTATCAATAACTCATTATCAATCAATTCAATGAGCAATAGAATCAATGAAATATCAATAACACTTGATTATACAATGACCAAAGGTTTAGCAATAAACAATGGAATAAAACATAAGTTGGTCATTTACGGATAAAAAGTTGATGCAATTGGTATGCTATTGTCATTGGCGACGATCGTATTAAAATGGTTGGCCTATGAATTTTTAAACTAGGCTTTTTATTGAACACGTTGTGTGCAACAATGGATGGACAAATTGGTAAGGTTTTGGTGCAACATTGACATTGCTCCAAATATCAACAATCAACATACATTATAGGCAATTCCATAGGCATTATAAACACAATAATAAACAACATTAAATGGATCAAATTGGCTTAGGAAAACTAGCCAAAATGAAGCAAAATCAAAGGCAATTTTATCCTAATGTGATTTGACTAAATATGGCATTTTGGAGCAAGTTTTAAATTGACATTTTAACACTTTAGACATGTTATAGGATGCATAAAAGACTCAACTAACACTTCAAATTAGCCACCAAAATTGATTTGTCTCCAATTCTCCAAAGTAGGCAAAAGAGGTAACTTTCCTCCAAATGATTTTCTACAACAATTCAATCATAAAATACTCATCAATTAACTTCTAATTAACATATTCTACACTCAATTTACATATACTAACTCAATTTCACCTAGCCAATTCATACAACTGAGGTTTAAGGTTTGAAAATTGAGAAAAAATGCTATATGCATCAATTGACGCAATTAAACATATTACCCAATCTAACTAATATCTAATAATCCTAAATCAATCATAAAATCAGATAAAACATCATTTTACCTCAAAATGATGAAATGGACGAAATTCCCTAAGTGCTTGTTCTTGAAAATTTCTTGATTTCCAAGGTTAAAAATGGATGGAGGATAGAATATATGTGATTTATTTCAAGTTTCCATATATTTTCCTTAACAAAATTGAAGAAAAATCAATGGAAAATGGAAATGGAATTTTCGAACAAGAAGAAAAAAATGAAGAACAAAAAAAATTCTAAGTGTGGCTTATATAGTAAGTCATATTTGGTAAATTTCACTGCGGTCCTTAAATTATGCTTTTTCCAAATTTCCTTCTGTAATTTATTCTGACGATTTCGTCGGGATCTGGATTTCAAAGTGAATATTCAAACATCCTATTTTTATTAATACTTTATAATAAAAATAATTTCAAAGCCGCTCTGAAACTTAGACAGTCTAAATTTCACTATACCCCTAAAGTTTCATTTATTTACGATTTTACCATTGCTTACTATTGCAGTGTTCCTAAACATTTTTCACCTCTTTCTTTTTACTGTATTTACACATGCATATACATAATCATTTACCCCTTAGTCTGAATCAGAAATTCATCTGTCGACCAGACTGCTATTTTTGCGGCAGCATTATCGACACCGACAATCTCCGGAAAAGTTTTTCGTTTTCGCTCTAACTGAGTTTTTAAAATTATCTTTAGTCATTTCAATAATTTCAAACCACATACTGAGAACTTTAATCATAAAATCATGGTAAACTTTTCTAGGGTATTACACAATATTTCAAATAGTTCATAGGTATCTTTAACTGTTTTCTCACCCATTGCTTCACCTGTAGCATTATCAATAATAAATTGACTCTATTGAGTCAATTCATCATAGAAAAATTGGTTAAGCAATTGCAAAGGATATGAGTGATGAGGACACTGAATTTGAAGAATTTTAAATCATTCCCAAACTTCATGGAATGGTTCTCCTTCCATTTGAGAGAAAGTGACAATTTTAGTACATAGCTCGGGAGTCTTTTGATGTGAATAGAACTTTCCCATGAATTTATTATAAACATCTTCCTATTTATTCAAGAAATTTGATGTTAAAGTCATAAGTCATAATTTGGCTCTATCTTTCAAAGTATAAGGAAAACATCGTATCTTTAATTGATCTTCATTTAAACCTTGTAAAGAAAAGGTATGTACAATAACATAAAAGTTTATAATGAAGTTGAGAGGATTTTCATTAATTATGTCATAAAATGAAGATAACATGTTATAGTGAATATTTTTTAAGTTCATAATGTCGAGCAACCTCTCCAAGTCGAGTGAAAGATATGGTTGTGCTTATGATAAGCCTTGCATATTCCTTCATAACAGTTGTCTATTGGCCATGTTGTTGTTTTCTTTTAGGCCTCTTCTTTTCTCTTTACCACAATTATTTTCAACCCTAAATAGGTTATTTATTCCTTCCATGATGGCTGCACATTTTTCCTCCAATTCAAGTTGTGTTTCAAAACACAATTGTTCAAAGTTTGCGAATGCAGTCTTCTTGTATTTGCGTACTTTATGTATGTTGTTGATGAAAGGGAGCAAACTCCTGGTTTTGAGATTGCCGACCTTGCATGCACAAACACAAAAAAGTAAGAGTAGTAATAAAAAAATAAACAAAATATATTTTTTTTATTATATATATATATATATATATTGGTGAAAATTTTGAAAAAGAAATAAAGAAATTAAAACAGAAAAGAAAATAGCAAATGAGACAGTAAAGAAAATGAAAAGGTAGAAAATTTTGGTAAACAAATTAAAAGAAACAAAAAAGTAAAGTCACTGAAAGACGAAAATAATTAAAATAAATAAAATTGAAAAACTTAGACAATATTAAAATGCACACAATAGTAAAAAATTTAATAATAACTAAAATAACAAAATAATACAATTAACAAATTGAAAAAGTAGTAAGAAGGAATAGTAGTCCAAAGAAACAAAATAAATAGTAACAAAAAAATAATAAATTAACACGATAACAAAAAATAAATAAAAATTAATAATAACTAATTATAATACCTCAAATTTTTCGATAATTATAAATAAGATCTTATAATTAGTATAGTTGATTTTATAATCTTTTTTAGACAGTTAGGCATAAAATAATAATTTAATACTTAAATAGACAGTTTAAGGTAAAATAATATTTTAATAC
Organism: Aleurites moluccanus; assembly: GCA_948193065.1. Taxonomy (NCBI): domain Eukaryota; kingdom Viridiplantae; phylum Streptophyta; class Magnoliopsida; order Malpighiales; family Euphorbiaceae; genus Aleurites; species Aleurites moluccanus. The sequence continues at coordinate 5,695 of CANXYC010169941.1, read as the reverse complement.
CTAAATTTCAAAGTTTATAGCTAAATTACTTAATTAAACATAAAATTTCACCAAATTAATTATGAGACCTAAAATTTATATGACAAATAAATTATGAAAACTAGTAGTACTTAAAATGAGTTTTGGGGTCAAAGTGTAAAAATAAAAAAAATGGGGTTAATTTATAAATAATGAAAGTTTGAGAGCCAAATCATAAATATCAAAAATTATCAAAATATCTTTTATTTCTAGATAATTCTATTTTGGCCCAAAATTTCCTCCTTCTTCCTTGTGGCCAAACCACCCTTGCCATTCTTCCACCTCCATTTTTCTTCTTCCTCTTCCAAAATTCTTCCATCCAAATCTCATAAACTTAACTAATTTTACACCCTAAATTAAGCCTAAACACCTAATAGTTACAAGAATTCTTATCAAAAATCTAAGGAAAAGCCAAAAATTTTAAAGGGAACTAAGTTGGGAAAATTGACGAACTTGAGGTAACTAGTCTAAATTCATTTCTATTTCATTAAAAATGATTAGAATGATGAATATAAATATATACTTAAGTAAATAGAAGTATATACAAGGCTATAGGAAGAAAAATTATTGAATTGATGATTATGCCAAAACCTAGAATTTAATATGGAAGTGTTTAATTTAAAATAAACTTAGATTATGATTTTTCATATTAAAATTAATCTAAAACATGCTAAATATATATTATAAAAATAAGAAATCAAGGAAGGAATCGTGATAGTGGTGATGAAGGACAACTTGGATTAAAGTGAATTTTGATGCTTCTAAGGTGATTTTGAATCAATTAAGCCTTTAGGTGAATTATAAATGTATTATTATGCATAAAAATCACCATGCTTAAATTTATTAAAATTTTATTCATATTGCCCTAGTGTTGGCCGAAATCCATAAAGGAATTCTTCTTTGTATTTTGCTTGTTTTTCATGCCATATTTAATCCATTTCACTTGGTATTTGAATGAGTTTGATTCTTAATTACCTCCTTGTGATTATGTTGTTATTGAAAGATAAAATTGGCCTAGTTAACATTACCCAAAAATCTTACCTTATGCTTGTCAAAATTATGCCTATAAAGTGTTTGATAAAATGTCCCAATGAAACTAATTTACAATCCACTAAATGTTTGACATAATGTTCATTACCATTTGACACTTGGATACTAATGAAACTTAAACCTAGCTTAACCATATGTCATTACTTCAAGTACAAATGAAAATTTCATACTTGAAATTTACTACATTATTGTTGCTAACCTTTATTGTAACCTAAAATGTCCATCAGAATATTGATTGATTTCTTATCATTTTTCATGTGTTATTGTCACCTTATGTGAGTTTAGTAATTTTTTGATCCTTATTGTATCAAAACTCTAATAACATGGCAAAACTATCATTCGATGGGGTTATGGGTAAATAGTATCGACAATACGCACATTGACTATTTATTAACCCTAGTTAGGAAGGGTTAAGTTCTAGCCATAAGATATGATCAATCTTATATCATTTCAAGAGCTTAAGCTACTGAGAAAGTAGCTAATGAGATTTATACGAGCACGAGGACCTATATTTGTTATGTTATATTTTTCATTCATTGTACCATTCTTGCTTACTATGACCTTATTGTCATTGATTTTTCATTTATTACCCATTATCTTATATGTGAATATTTGGTTGATTATTTATTCTTTACCTAGCCTGTCATACCCCAAAACCATCAGTGCGACGATCCTAGAGCAAGAGTAGGCATAAGGCCATTGTATACCCGTAGAATCTTTAGCTAACATGGATCAAACATATAACACATACTAGCATCATGCCAAACATCCATATCTTATATATATCTCATCAACCTGATATGACATTTCCTCTTATTCCTTACCGATCAAAAGATAATTCTAACATCAATATGGAATAAGGAAAAGTCTACAATTCCATACATGGCAACAAAAGAATAAGCAACATCACACACATCTACGAAGCTTCTAAGAGTATACTTCTCATAGATATGAACACATATATATATAATTCAACTATTATCCAAAAATATTATATAAAAGAGTCTTCTTGTGGAGAAGGAAATCAAGAAGCTCTGTCTTCAAGATTAACTCTCTCTCGAACTAAGTTATAACCTAAAATCCACAGAAAAGTGGTGACCCTTCAACTCAATAAGATGTGAATAATTAGAATAAACAACATATATCAAAATACTTAAATAGCAAAACTTGAATATGTACCAGGGTACTAGAAAAAAATCTTAACATATACATTAATATCATAAGTACTTACAAAGGGTACCACTATCCAATCATCTCATAATACATATATAAATATCAAATCATGATTCTTTTTAAGAACATAATTGTCTATAAAGAATGACATTATCAAATAAACATAACATAAAACTGATATCATATCATAATGTTTGGGTAGCCTTGCTATCTTTACGTAGCATATATGCTTGCGCAGGCATATGCCTAGAGCTCGTGATTCCCTCTAGGTGGAACACTGATACTATACCCTATCAGTCATGTTTTCTCTGTGCACATTGGACCAATGAATTAACTCTCATTGGGAAAAGCGTTCTATAATATATGTTCCATGATATACATATCATGTATTGGTTCAACAATAATATAAAGTGATCAAGAGATCACAACATATGAATAACTTATCATATTATGCATAACAAAGGCTTATTAATGAACTTGGTCTAAGGAAAATAACCAAGTCATTATCAATATTCAAAGATTCTATTTAAGGAGGGTTTCAATAAATTGAATTCATAAATAACATATACATATATATGTATATAATATACTTTAGCAAAAATTCTCATATGGAGAATCATATACATGAAACAAAATTCATACTTACCTCTTAGCACTAAAAAGCTTTCTAATTAAGCTCAACTATTGCTCAAATTCAAAAGATCCTTAATTTAAATAAAAATCCTCAAAATTCCAAAATTTAGGGTTTTCTCAAAACAATCACCTAAAATAATCTTTCATAAATTCTAAGCTCCTTAGAGTCTCTATAAATAAATTCCAGCATTAATTTAACTATTAATAGAGGATGAATAATAGTTATAGAGAAAATATACTATTCACAGCACTATCCATCTAAAAATCATAAATCCTCATACTACTAAATCTAATCATAATTATTAGCCATTAATACTCATAAAAGATCACCCACAACTTAAAAATAATTATTCTAACTAACAAGGAACTTAATTCAAGTTAGAGAGAAGATTTGAGAAAATTACCTTATTTTCTTCTCCAAAAATTTTTTGAAGAATTTGGCTTGAATTGATGCTTTTATAGTCTTTAATTTGTGTTTTCTAGCATTAATAAGGCTTAATTGGAGTATTAAAACCTTAGAAATGAAGAAAAATGACTTATGGTTGAGAGGAATAGGAAATGGAAAAGAAGAGAGAAGAAGAAAGAAAATAAAAATTGAAGTGAAAAAGCTACTACCAAAATAAAATCTCGAGTTTACTATTCACGTTACTGTTTATGAGCATTGTTCACATACTATTCATATGTACTATTCACATGCACTATTCAAGTGCACTGTTCACAATCACTTTTCACGTGCACTGTTCACAATCACTGCTCATGACAAAAGCTGAAAAAAATCACTTCGGCAGTACATGCTAAACCAGCTCTATTTTGAGCTATAGAAGTCTAAATGTCTCGATTTTTCCTTCCACTTAAACTAGACACATGAGGTACAACATATCTCAAATTTTTCTTTTAAAACCTTGAATATAAATTCACAAAATTCTACACAAATATAGACTCTGAAATTCAAATCAAAACAAACAAATCTCACTTCCAAAACAAACATTCCATAACAAATCTTATATACATCATAACAAAAATTTCAGAATACATACAAGCAAAAGAAATCTTAAGTATTATATTCTTCCCCCTTAATAAAATTCATCCTCGAATTTACAGAATTTACCTTAAACTTGAAATAGGTGGGGATACTTAGCTTGCATGTTCAATTCACTCTCCCAAATGTATTCTTCAATAACTTGGTTCTTCTACAAGACTTTAACCATTGCTATCTCTTTGTTCCTTAGATTTTTGATCCTCCTATCAATGATGTCTACTGGAACCTCTTTATAAGTCAAGTCTTGCTGGAATTCTACCTCTTGAACTTACAACACATAGGAAGGATCTGCAACATATTTTCGAAGCATGAAAACATGAAAGACTAGATGCACATTGTCCAAGGTGGCAAGGCTAATCTGTAAGAGATTTCTCCAACTTTATCCAACACCTTAAATGGCCCAATGTACCTCGGAGATAGCTTGCCTTTCTTACCAAACCTTAAAATTCCTTTCATAGGTGAGACTTTAAAAAACACTAAGTCACCAACCATGAAACGAAGATCTTTTCTCATAGGATCAACATAACTCTTCTGCCTACTAAATGTAGTCTTCAATCTTTCTCTGATGATAGGGACCTTTTCTACTGTATACTGAATCAATTCAGGCCCTTGAATATACTTCTCTCCCACTTCATCCCAATACAAAGGAGACCTATACTTACTATCATACAAAGCCTCGTAAAGAGCCATCTTGATGGTAGAATGGTAGCTATTATTGTAGGCAAACTCTATTAAAAGCAAATGCTTATCCAATTACCTCCAAAGTCTATAATGCACATTCTCAATATGTCTTTTAGAGTTTGGATAGTCCTCTATGATTGCCCATCTGTCTGGAGATGAAATGTCATGCTGAAATCAAGTTAAGTACCCAAAGACTCTTGTAGCTTCTGCCAAAACCTCAATGTGAATTGAGCTCCTCTATCAGAGGTAATAGAAACTAGAATCCATGGAGTCTTACTATCTCATCAATATACATATGTGCATACTGAGAAGCTGTATAGGTTGTCTTGATTGGCAAGAAATGAGCTGACTTAGTCAATCTATCCACAATTACCCAGATCGAGTCATGCCCACTTGAAGTCTATGGCAACCCTACAACAAAGTCCATACACTTCCACTCTAACAGTGGCAACTGTTGAAGTAGACTCGAAGGCTTCTGATACTCAAATTTCACTTGTTGACAAGTCAAACATCTTGCCACAAACTCGGCCACATCCTTCTTCATTCCACTCTACCAATAAGAACTCTTGATGTCATGGTACATCTTTGTAGCACCTTGATGAACACTATAGCTGGAGTGATGTGCTTCTTTAAGAATCACATCTCTTAAACCATTGATTGCTGGAATACATACTGTGCTACCAAGTCTCAACATGCCATCTATTATAGCAAAACCTAGAGCTTTCTTTATTCCCACATCTCTCTTCAGCTTCACAAACTGAGGATCTCTATCTTGTGCCTCTCTGATCTGATCAATAAGCACTGGCTTGACTTGGAAACATGCTAGAAGCACTCCTACATCTGATAAGTCAAAACTAATCCCCATATCATGCAAACTCTACACCTCACTCGCCAAAGGTCTCTTACTCACCTGAATATGGGCTTAGCTACCCAAAGACTTCCTGCTCAAAGCATTTGCTACCACATTCGCCTTTCCTGGATGGTATAAAATCTCACAATCATAGTCTTTAAGTAACTCCATCCATCTCCTTTGCCTAAGATTTAGGTCTTTCTGCTGGAAGATATACTTCAAGCTCTGATGATCTGTAAAGATCTCACACT
>CANXYC010169890.1:0-14363 GCA_948193065.1 Aleurites moluccanus | reverse complement strand
TTTATTAAGACTTCAACCATCATTCCAAGTCAAGTTCTTCAAGGACGCAATTTGGAGAAACAAGGTGATTTTCTTTGAGCATTAATTTTTTATATTGGTTTAGGATTTTTGGTAGTTAGAATAATAAATTATGAGTTGGATAAAACCTGTTAAAAGCATTTAAAGCCATTAATTTTGGTTACTATAGAAGATGGGAGAAAATTTTGAATCGGATGAATAGTGATGTGAATAGTGACCACGTTCAAATTTCAATATTCTTAAGAGATAAATTAAATTGATGATTTGGAAATAATAATAGAGATGTTCAGATGGTTTAAATTTGATAGAATCATAAAATGTATTATTATTGAGGAAAACCTAATTTATATAAATTGGGGATTTTAGGTTCGGCTAATTCCAGGAATTGAGGAGTCTAGAATTGAGTATTTTGAGCGGATTGAGAATAGTGCTGTAAGGTAAGTATGAATATCATAAATGTATTGCTTCCTTGAGATGATTACTCAAATTTCATTATATATATATATACTTTCTGTAATGATGATCCTGCTACATTATTCATACTGTAGTCCGTTTTATATATATATACATATATTTGATAATAACTTTATCGTTCTTGGTCCAAGATCATGTTAGCCTTTGTAATAAATACCAAATGGTCTCTTGACCAAATTACAACTTTATGAGAATGCAGTATTTTTTCTTTACGAACCCTGAGATAAATATATGCATAGAACACTTTTCCTAATGAGAGTAAATTCATTGGTCCAATGTGCACAATAGGAGCTCAGCTGATAGGGTTTTTATCAGTGTTCCACCTAGAGGGGGCCATGAGCTCTAGGCATATGCCCGCGCAAGCATATGTGCCACGTTAAGGTAGTAAGGCTACTGATATGTATGTTATGATATAAAATCAGTTCTATCATATGAGATTTGATAATGCCATCCTTTGTGGGCATTTTATATTCTAATGAGAACCATGATTCGATTTGAGATATGATTTGATAGTGCTAATTATTATAAGCACTCATGTTCCTTCCAAGTAAAAGCTTGAAATCCTTTCATACCCAAATATATATATAAATATGAATATATACATATATATGTTCATGTTCATGATTTGATATTTAGATTCTTAATTTATGTTGTTCATATCTTATTGAGTTGAAGGCTCATCCTTCTTCTGTGGTTTCAGGTACTAGTGTAGCTTGAGAGAGAGCTAATCCAAAGGATAGAGTTTCTTGACTTATTCTTCCCAAGAAGCTTAGATGTAATTATTTTAGATATTATTTTGATATATGTATGTATATAATCATATCTGTTGAGGTACATTCTCTTAGAGCTCCGTAGCTAGATATGAGATGTTGATTTTGTATCCATGGATGTTATTTGTAGACTCTCACTTGTTCCATATTGATGTTAGATTCATCTTTTGATCGGTAAGGAACAAGTAGAGATGTTATGTTATAAATGATAATTTATGAGATTTTAATAATTATTTTGGATAGAATGTATGTTATTATGATTGAAACAGGTTTAGTTTAGGGTTCTACGGGTTTATGGTGGCCTTATGCCTACCCTTGCCCTAGGACCGTCGCACCGGTGGTGTCGGGGTGTGACACAAATGATGTTGATCCTCATCTTCCTTCTACACAGTATATTGGTTCTCCCCCCTATTGGTTCTACATCCTCTGCTCCATCGACTTCACAAGCACCTTCTCGATCTAGTGGTGGGAACCATGACTATGAGGTGAGGGGAAACAAGATCATTGTACGCATTATTCCTTTGACATCAGCCAAAATTCCAAAGTAAGTATTTATTTAAAGCTTTTCATTTCCATTATTTTTAATGTGCATTATAATATTAATAATGTCTTTAAATATCATATACAGCTTGAGTCCTTCCAGCCAAATATATCGTGAGATTAAAAGGATATTCCATGAGAAGCTTGATGAAAATGTGATCCCTTGGAAGAAAGTGAAAAGATACTGAGGAATAATATTGGGAATAATTTAAGGTATACCCTAATATAATCATCCTAAATGAAAATTCCTTATTTAAAATTTATAAAAATTGTATACTTGTGATTTTTTTTGTAGAAAAAAATTTATTTGGGATGAGGCCATTGAGGCTATGGTGCGAGCAGGATGGGAGTACAAATGCTAGATTCGCTCCTCCGATTTGGCTTGTAAAGTAAGGATGTTGGAATAAAGACCTAGATACGTGATAGAAACAATATATGATTCATGGTGTGAAGAGTGGGCCAAAGAAGATGTGCAAGCTTGATCTACTATTGCATCTCGCAATCGCTACAGCGAGAAGATCCTTAGAGCAGGACCTAACACACACACTAGAGGATCAATCTCCTACCAAAAACATCAAGAATGCATGGTAATAATAAAATTACTCAATATATTATGATTTAATAGCTTATTCAATGGAATGTTGTTTAATTTTAAGAATGAAGCTTAGGCCGAGCACTATAACTGTACGAGATTTTCCTTTGTACGCACATCAAAAAGGATGGTGACACAACATTCATTGATGATCGCTCAAGAGCTGTAAATGTAACCGTTATGACTTTGAGCATACAATACAAGAAAAATGTTATTTTGCGAGGATTTTGTCGCTAATTACGGAAAGTTAAGTTTTTCAATTTCAAAACTCAAGTGAAACAAACTCAGAATGAAGAATCGATTAGCCATTGAGGATAACAAGTCGAAATGGATTGAATTAATAGAAATTACATGGATTAAAGTGAATCATAGTTAAAGTTTGGAGATAGGAAATTAGATTAAAGAAAAAAAAAAGTTATAAGTTGCCAATTTTTGGAGTTTCATCGAAATAGGTTCAGAATAAAAATTTCCTAGTCATTGAGATTGATCAATTGAAGTACACTAAGGAGCAATAAAATATATAAGGTTCTATAAGACTTAAATGAAAAGAATCTAAGGACTAAATTACAAAAAATTAGAAATAAGTGTGGTTACAATTATAAATTTGGAAAAGTTGTGGGTTAAAGTGTGAGACTCACTTTTATTTTAACATTTTTAACACATGATAAAAATAAAAATTTCTCTAAATTATCCTTCAGATAGGCCGGCCATGGGTTAAATAGAAATGAGAAGTTATAGTTTGAATTTTCTTCTTAAAATTGTAAATAGCAAACAAGTGTATTAATTCATGACTTCTCTAGAATTTTCCATCTTTTTCCATCTTTTTTTCATTTCTTTATTGGATATATATATTAGAGAATTGATATTTAAAAAGAAGGGGGAAAAAAACAAAAGAGATAAAAGAAAAGAAATGAAGATGGTTGAACCTATGAAGGGAAATTCTTCATCAATCTTCTCTAAATTCTCATCTTCTCAAAGTCTAATCTTTATATCCATAGCTTCTAAATTTATTTGAGAGTAAATCAAGGTGATTATAAGATGTTAAGGAGAACTAAAGGCTAAGAAAAAGGATAAAAAGGTAAGAAAAGATTCAAAAGAATTTAAGTTTTCAAATTAAGGTAACAATTCTAATCTAAGTTTTGATTATTTACTTGAATTACATGGATAGTATAGCTATAGAAATAGTTAGATTAAATTGAATATATGAAAGAATCAATGATATTATATGGATTAGAAATAGGATTGTTGCTATGTAAATATGAGGTTTGGAATGAAAAAAGGAAGTGAAGTAAGTTGAATTTCAAATTAGAAAGGAAGAAAGGTTAGAAAGAATTTCTGAATTTCTGAATTTTCTGGTTGTAAACAGAAAATTAAAGCTCCATTTTCGTGACCTTAGAGATAGATTTTGGAGAAACTTAAAATATAAAAGTTTTAGATATATATGTCTTAATTATATTTTCTGTACAAAATTTAGTCAAATTTGTACTGTATTGAGAGATAAAAGTCACTGAATAAGACTAACTCGAGTTAGAGTTTTCACTGAGAAACTCTACTGTTTTTTATAATTTTGAGGACCTTAAGATCAGATTTAGGAAAAGTTCTAAACAAAAAAATGTTTCCTTATATCTGATCTAAAAACTTATGAAAACAGATTGATAATTGGATATCTACATATTGAGTTATAAGTGAAATAGTAGAGATTACTTGGGTAGAAATTGCAGAATAGATTGCTGGATGCAGGGCAGAATTAGAAATTCTATCATAAATCGTGTAGAGCTTAGAAAAAACTGATTTTTAAGTATGTTAAACTTTTAGATGTCTAATTTAATTATCAAGAAGAATTGAAGCATTTAGATAAGTTTAGCTCGAGATATTACCAAAATAATGTAGGCTGCCAGCAAGAGTTTTATTATAGACAAATCCTAGAATTTGGAGAATTTAAGAGTTATCTTAAATTTAAGTATAATTAATATAATTCCATGTTAGATTGTTCTAAATTAAGTTTAATTGAATGTGTAGCATTCAAGAAATATTGAAAAGAGAAAAGTAAATCAAATGTGCGATGGAATTGGACCAAGAAGTTAAAGTAGTTAAGTGAAAAGTTTAAAAAGCTAAGGCGAGTATGGATATTTAATTATGCATGTTACCCTTATTCCATATGCATTGCCATAAATTACTTATCCAAATTGACCTAGTTGATTGGATATTTTTTTTCTATTACCTATTGAAGCCATATTGAAGTATTCATATTGTTGACTGATATTATTGTTCTATATGAACCAATTGTGAATTATATTTATTTGATTTTTCAGATGTGAACCTTTATTGCCTTCTTTACAATGCATTGACAGAAATAACTACCTGATGGAGTAATATCGGCATTGTGCACAATGAACTCTTATTTCTTGCTAGGAAGAGGTATATATCCTAGCCATAAAATTTGATCTGCCTTATGATATTATTGTAGGAGCGTATGTCCTAAGATCGGCCTCTACTCTCATTATTATTGCAGTCATTTTATATCTAATTTTTTGTTTTGCAATTGTATTGATGTGGTATAATGTTGATGCTTGATTTGTTGGTTATTGAAGCCTATACCTTTATTGATTAATTTGCTATTAAAGTTTATACTCTTATTTGTTTCATCACCCTCATTGTGAAATTACCCTTGTGTACATAATTTATATCTATACTCACTAAGTAATGTTACTCATATCGTAGTTTATTTAAAAAAAAAATTCAGGTGCAGTAGTAACTAAAAGATGTTCCAAGGCTTTATTCCTTCCAAATGGAACCTAATAAAGTTAATGTAATAAATATTCCTTAAGATTTATTAGTTATTCTAGATGCTCCATGATCGTAGAGGTTAGAGTATATGCAATTTGTAAATGACGCAATATCGTAGTAAATTAATGACACAACTATAGTGGTATGATAGACAGGAATTGACTAGAGCCACACCTTATACATTACCCTACTGCTTCTAATTGGACCAGTGATTCTACAAAGGGGACCAATTACATATATTATTTAATTTATAGTAACACATACTATCTTATTTTGTATATTAATGCTTATAAGCTTCGTTCCTTAATCCTTACACATTTGTTTGTCTTTAAATTGATTGATCCACTATTATTTTTCAAAACTCTTCTTGGTTCTCCATCATGGTGTATTAATTTATAGAGTTTTAGACAGTTTCATCCCTTTGCAAATTTGTTATCAAATTACTTATTACCAGATTAAAGTATAAAATTTTTGTTCGATAAAAAGAAAGAAAGAGGCAATGATTCCAATGCCATCATCTCTATTGTAATTTTAGTGGTTATCTAGGCTGGGGATGAGACACGCAATATTTTCCAAATAGAGAAGAGAAGATGAATTGGACAACGAGGTGAAAAATTAGCAAAGCGTGTTTCAAAGAAATATCTCTACCACATGCTTCCTATTAACTAATATAATAATAATGTCATAATCTATTTAATTTTTATTAGTTTTAAATTATATTAGATATTTTAATAATATGAAGAAGATAAAAGAAAATATAATATAGAAAAGATATTTATAGCTACTAGTATAAATGAGAATGCACTCAATAGAAGCAACATGAATTTTGAAATCAAACTCTGTCTTCTGCATGTGCTATTTTCTTCTCAATTAAAAGTTCCATTTAATAATTAGTACGCCTTTTTGAGCGAGAGTGTGGTGTACAAATCCAATTCACCGCAAACAAACAATCGCTTGTATTTTAATTAAATATGGAAAGGACTGTTGCGAGGAGCGCAATTAATAAAGACCATATGCATATAATTTTGTTATCATTAATTAATTAATAATAATAACCATTTATTTCACAAGATAGCATTGTGACAGTAATATATATGATTTTAAATGTTGTAATTAAATATTAAGTCAGACAGCACTCATCATTCGTCACAATCACATGAACAAAATACCCAGATTTGATCCATGAGATTGATATAGTAATCGTAGGCTTATCGTCCAATTCATTCGATCCAATTCCCATCAGAAACCACCAACTACACTATAACAAGCAGACATCTTTCACTTCAATTAAGAAGCCAAAAAAAAGGCCCCCATTTGATCTGTAGGGTTCAGTTAATTAGGTAATTTCTTCTTTCCTAGTAACTCGTAAGAAATTCCTAGAGCTAGTCCTATATCATGTCCAACTATGTTGAGTACTCAATTTCTCTGGCCAGTCTACTAGTTACGATATCATTTTGTTGCAATACTTCAATCAAATTTCATTGATAAAACATAATTTGTTAACAGAATGAAATAATATATAACTCTTTCAACTATCTTATTGTACACTCGAACAACATCTTTCATTACATAAACTTGAGCACAGAAAACAGATTGTTGTGAAATGGATCTGATATGTGCTCAACAAGGTTCTGAATTGGACCTTCACCCGTCAAAGCTGCTTGAGCGTAAAAGCCTAACCATGCAACCATTGCTAAGCGCCCATTTTTTATTTCTTTCACTTTCAGCTCCTCGAAAGATGGCGGATACTATCTTTTAATCGACTCAAATTTTCGAATCGACTCGAATTTTTGAATAAAAAAATAATTAAAAAATATAAATTTACGAGACTCGAAAAAATAATTGAATCGAACCAAAATCGAATTAATATAACGGGACGGTACCGGGAATGTTTTGATATCCATACTAAGAACCGAATTATACCTAAATTGAACCAAATTTCCGAATACTCGAATCGATTAACTAATTTATATATATTTATATAACTATAAATTTATAATATATACATATTTTTGTATTTATACAATTATAAATTTATAATATATAGTTTATATACTATTACTTATATATGTATTTTTATTTATATAATTATAAATTTTATATATATTATAAAATTATATTTAAATTCCTGAAATCTTTAAACCAAAGCAAATAAAACAAAATCTCTAAATTATAACTGAATCCCCGAATACCGAAATTCTGAATTGTATCATCTCGAATTTTTGAGACAATTCAATACATATATTTTTTCCATTTGATTCGAGATCCGGGATATATTTTTGAATCTCCAACATTTTAGTTCGGTTCGAAAATTTTTAAATCTTCAAACCGAATCAAACCGTGCACACACCCCTAGTTATTACCGCAACTTTTTTTTATTTTTATTTTTATTTTTTTACTTTTGACGGCCAAAATGCCAATATCTTTTTTTATTAGACTGTTGTTTTATTTTACATCCTTTTCTTTTATTTTACACATTGGGCTGCCAATGAAATTCTTTATATTTTTTAAATTTATTTTATTATAATTCATAATCTAATGATTAATTAGTATAGTAGTGAATGAATATACAAAATAATTGGATGATGAATTGATGATTAATTAATGGTTTATTTATTGGTTGTTATAATATTTGTATTGTAATATTATATATATTGAAAAAAAAAAATTGATGAATAAGTGAGTACATTAGTTAATTTTTATAAATGGCAATTGAGAATGAGTTAATTTGCAGGAACTAAAAAGAAGTGGATTCTGAATTAAAAATCTCTTGGAAAATCAAAATTTGAAATGAATATAAAATATGAAGAAAAAAAACTCCCAAAAAAATTAAATTAATTAAGAAATAGATTATATGGAGAAGAGAATCTTGTTGATCAGATTTCAAATCCTTAGGTCATACCAAAAAAAATATATTTTAAATTTCTAAGCCTTTTAATAAATTCAAATTCAGAAGCAATTAATAATTGCAGATACTATAAGAATTCATACAACAAATATTTGGAAAGTAATCCTCACAGCTATAATGAAAGTTAACATATACTCTAATGCAAGAAAAATATTTATCTAAAACTACCAAGTGGCAAGTGACATGTTATAAGTAGATTTAAAATTAGTTCATTCATTCATTTTGATTCTGTCTCTTTCAAATGAGTTCATTATCAAAAACAGATTCTATAATCCTTAAGTGATGTGAATGTTAAAAGAGTTGGAATTTGGGGGATGATGGGAGTTGGAGAAACATCAATTATGCAAAATCTGAATGAAAATGAACAAATTTCTAGAATGTCTCATCAAGTCATTTTTGCGTTGGTAACAAAATGAAGAACAAATGCAATATGAGATTGCAAAACAAATGCAATATGGTGGTATATTCGTTATTCACTGAGTTGTACTCACTATATTTGTGGTTAATATTTTTTAGGAGTAAGGTAGATAGAGGTGGTTCATCGACAACTTCTTCCTCAAGTTTTGAAATCTTCATTATCTATGTATAGTTTCTATCATTTTGGTATTTTAATGACTACTCTAGAATGCTCTATGTTTTTGAAATGTAAAAAAATTCGTGTATATACATTTAATGTTGTGAATGGTGTATGTATAATCCTATCCATGTAAATTAAATAGATGAATAGTACTTGTAAATGAGAAATTACCTAAATATGAAAATATGAGTGAATGAAGATGGTGATTATATAATGATAATATTGAGATTGGGAATCATTTCATTGGTAGTCCCTAAAGTATTGACTAATACATATTATCGTCTTTGAACTTTAAAACGTAACACAAAAATCCTTAAACTTTTAACTTAGTTTCACTGGCAGTCCTTATCCGTCCAAAACTATTGTTATTTCTATTTTAACCCCCCAAAGTCCTATTCTTCTTTCAAAGAAATCCAAAACCCCTCTTTTTAGGCTCTGATACCATTCAAGTGAGTCTGTCCCCCTCTAATCAATATGTTATGAGGCGAAATTTCAAAGAGCTACTCCTAAAGATCTTTAAAGGGTTTTTCTTTTATTTCTGATTTCTTTCAGCTTTTTATATTTATTGTGATAACGAGAGCTAGCAACAAGTCCTAAAGGGCTTTTGTTTTCAAGGAAAAAATCCTCAAATTCACTCTGTCTACGAGTCAACTCTTCTAAATTTTTGAACAATTTATCTATAGAATCATTTAGAAAGTCTAAACGATCTATAATAGAATTTAACAATCTTATTACTGGATCATTGCCTACACCGTAATCTAGGTGATGACAATCAGGATAAGAGCAACCCGAAGAATTACTAGTCATCCAATAATCGTGCAAAAGCACCAAGCCTTTCTAAATAATGAAAATTATTAAATTCAAGTTCTTGGTCTATAAAATTTTTAAGTTCAAAATCTTCTCTATTAGGCTTTTCAAGTCTTTCAATCCTTTCTATAGTAACAGGAAATTCTATTGTTCTTAGTTAATATAAAGCAAAGAAAGGATCTTGCAGTCTAAGACTGGCACTCAACTCTTCCCTCCTAGCTTGAGTTAAAGCTAGACCTCTAAGCCAATTGTTATTAGCAGATCGGGTGGAAGACATAAACGTTTAATTATAAAATTAAAACATTTATAAAATATATACCTTTATAGATAAGATCTACTAAGCTTCCGCAATAGCTTTAGGCCTCCTTCCAAGCTCGTCACCAGCAATATCTTCAGAAATATATAGAGGATATGACTTACTGCCCTTTCTTGGCTAGGTCTTACGACAACACTCCTGGATATTAGACCGTTTTGAAGGATGAAAGGTATATAGAAGAAAAATTATTATGCAGATAAAGACTTGACAAAGATTTTTTTTAATAAACTTTGTATTTAATTTCACTCTCTTCTTCAATAAGCTGAAGAGGTATATATAGAATTTTTGCAAACTAAGCTAGTTTTTGTATTACTGTTTGCCAGCTCAAAAGAAAATAGTACAATAATTAAAATAGGTAACTAGAACAGTAGGTCAACTTTACTACATTTCAAAAATCAATAAGCTGAAGAGGTATATATAGACTTTTTACAAACTAAGCTGGTGTCTGTATTACTGTTTGCCAGCTCAAAAGAAAATAGTACAATAATTAAGATAGGTAGCTGGAATAGTATGTCAGCTTTACTACATTTCAAAACTAAATAGATAGCTGGTGCCTCTAGTACTATTTTCCAGCTGTATTCATTACAATAATTAAATAAAGACAAAGACTACTTTAATTTTTCAGATAAGAAGTCGGTCTTTATCTGGGGATAAGTTCTTTTCATTGGGATCATAAATTTTAAAGCTACTTTGGTTTGTAGTGCTTTAATATTTGCAGCTACTTCTGAAAAGTAATTTCTCAATTATCACGTTGAGGCTGACGTCATGGATGACGTTTTTTGTCACTCCATCCGTGAGTTACTGACTGGGGCATCCATGTTTTCTCTTACTTCTGCATAACCCATAGCCATTTCTTCTACAACATGTTGCTCTCTGAACTGAGCAACCTTCTTCCAGACCTTCATGGTTTCAAGTTGGAAATCCAGACTTGGATCTAAATCCACTAGTCTCAGAAATAATTTTTGTGCTTCTTCTCGTCCCTTGATCATGGACAATACTCTTGTAATGGGAGCACATTAGAACTAGATTGTAACAAATATTCTACCATCTCCGAGAAGGACATAATTACTTATATAGATTGCCTTCTCCAGGCTAGTTTTGAAATTTTCAATTCTCATAGCTTGGGTAATAATCTTGTTTCCTTTATACATTGTAAAATAAAAATTTAAGTTTTGATTATTAACTTTCTGTGGCTCAATAAATTCTTTAGCCATAACAGGACGAAGATCCCAAATTTGATAAGGATAACGAACAGTTCCATCCTCACCACAATCCATAATTGTGCTAATAATATACTTGGTAATTATTATTGAATCTGAAATTCTAAGGATTCCTACACAATATTTAGAAGTGATTTACACATATCTTTATCGTTTCTATTAATCTCGATAATTTTTGTCAGCCCTGCGTCTGTGTAACGTAGACTCTCTTTCGCCATTTCTGAGGGAATTCTCAGATTTAGACCTCTATATCCTTGCCAATGGATGTATGGGTGTAACATAGAGCACTCTTTGAGAGAATGATCTATCGAGTTCATTTTCTTAATTTTTCTGGTATAGCCCACTTTTGGCGGAATGTATGAACTCATTTCATCAAGAAGTCTATCCATCTCCACTACTAACTAAAGGAAATCTTCTTCATTCTTTTTGCAGTTTTCAAGTTGTTTTTCTAAATAAGAAATATATGAAACAACTTCATCTGCAAAGTGTTGTAGTTGCTTAAAGTTTCTTTTGGCTAATCCTCAATGCAATCCAGAACATAGCATAGATCCGTCTTTTGAAAGACCATAGTCGTACTTTATGAAGTACCAGGCATTTTCATCCTTGCAGATGTTTGAAACCTCAGGGTTATCTACCCTCATGATCTTCATGAATTTTTCATGAATATCATCAGATTCATTTTCAGATTCTTTCATTGTGACTTCCTTAGGAGATTGTTGGTTTTCTTGTTTTTTGAATTCAGTTGTTCCAAAAACAATATCCCAATTTAAATCATCACAATCAGGATTCTCATCCTCGAAGCTTTTTTCAGCTTTATCCTCTTTACGAGTTTGGTTTGGAATATGTGAAGATTCACTTGCTTTTTCACTAGCCTGGTGTTTATGATCTAACAGATCACCAGAGTTTTTATAACTCTCCTCCTGTAAAGGAGTTTGATTTGGAACTTTTAAATGTTCACTGGCACTTTCAGAAGCCTTTGGGTTTAGAACTCTAGATTATTTGGCACTTCCACTGGCATATTGGTTTGGGACTATTGAAGTTTCACCAGCATTTCCACTAGCCTTCTTTGAGCCATCATGGCTACCCTCCTGTGAAGGAGTTGGGCATTGCGGCCTTTCCATAGCGGCCTTTTCACCTTAATCCTTTTGATGAAGTTCATCTCTGAATCTTTTTACTTGCTTAGGAGTAAGACCCTATTTTCTAGCTGTTTTTTCTTAAAAATCTTTAGGGACTCGCGCTTTTGGCGCCAGAGGATTTTTCTCTTTGTTCTTTTGAATCAAGGATTTCTCCTTGGGCTTTTCGTTAACCCTTTTTGGGCTAACCAATTCTTTTGAACTCGCTGGCTTCTTCTTAGAACACTCTGTAGAGATTTGTCCTTCAGATTTATATATCTAGCACATAACATCTTTTGATGCTACAGTTTTTCTTTTCGTTCTTAAAGAACCAGAGTTATCGCTCTTGTGATCTTTTTTCCCTTTTTCATCTTTCTTTGTGCATTGCTTTTGAGTGTGACCCTCTTTTTTACAGATCCAACATAACTTATTTTTTGCAGCAGGGTCCATCTGTAAAATTAGACAATTCACGAGAAAGAGAATCTGCTATTACATTTTTATCAGAAGAAATATATTTAATATCAAACCTGTAATAGCTAAACCATTCTTGCAATCATAAAAGTCTAGTTTGCCTATGTCACACCACAACTCCAGTGGTGCGACGGTCCTAGGGCAATGGTAGGCTTAAGGCCACCATAAACCCGTAGAACTCACAAATCATAAATCTCATCAACATCAAATAAATTGTAACATCATATTTTACCATACATTTATCATATTCATACATATAATTAAAATCAATCATATCTTTCTATTGTCCTTTTCATATTTTTCTCTTGTTCCTTAATGATCAAAAGAGACATCTCTCATCAGAGAGGAACAAGAGTATCCAAAGGATAACATTCATACATCAAAATATTCTAGTATTCCCAAAAGACTAACTACGGAGCTCTAGAGTATACTCCAATATATATTGTATCATAATGCCATTAATACATATACAAAATATCTCAAAAGAATAATTACAATGAAGTTTCTTGGAGTAAACAAGTCAAGAAGCCCGATCTTCTCTATTAGCCCCCTCACGAGCTAAGCTATCACCTGAAATCCACAGAAGAGGAGTGAGCCTTCAACTCAGTAAGTTATGAACATTATACAATAAGAATCGAATATCGAATCATGGTCATGAACAAATAAGCATACATATAGGTATGAAAGAATTCATAGGCTATTACTTGAAATAAATGCGGTTCTCATAATAAATTGGCTATATCAAATCTTGTCAAATTCAAATCATGGTTCATATTTAGAACAAAGTATGCCCATAAAGAATGGCATTATCAAATCTTATCTGGTAGAACTGATCACATATCATAACATACGTATCGGTAGCCTTGCTACCTCAACGTGCATACATGCTTGGCCAGGCATGCGCCTAGAGCTCCTGGCCCCCTCTAGGTGGAACACCGATAAAAACCCTATCGGTTGGGCTCCTAAAGTGCACAATGGACCAATGAATTTACTCTCATTAGGAAGATCGTTCTATCCATAGGTCATGGGTTTCAAAATCATAAGAAGCATATTGGTCCAAGACCATCATCATGTAACATCATTCAAATCGGGTTGCAAGCAAGAACAAATAGACTTTATCCAAGAAGATTGATCAAACCATTTTCATTATACAAGTATATAAATACATACAATAGAATAATCAATTGTAAGAATATTTGGTTACTTAATTTCAAAGAACAATAATTAAATAAAATGTTCATACTTACCTCTTACACAATTTCTCCTAAATTCCTTCTTAGAATTCTGCTCAATTGATTCCTCAACCAATTCAAATTTCTCCTCTTAAGAAATTTCTCAAATATATAAAATTAGGGTTTCTCCAAACCAATAATATTTCCATATGATTTCCTATTAATTAATTATCTTAGAATCTCTATTCTTAATTTCCAACAATAATTTCATTTATTTCTTAAAGAAAATTGCATTTAATTTGCATTGAATTTTCGGAGTTACTGTTCATGGCAGTCTCAACCTCCAAATTTCTCCCACATTAATTACCATTACTAGCTTCAGATTACTAACAATAAATTATATACATCCATAATTAATTATCCTAACCCACAAATTTAAATAAATCCAAAGAAAGTAACTTAGGAAGAAAATTTACCTTATTTCCTTCAAACTGAGATTTCTACAAATACTGCTCAAATTTGATGATTCTGCCTTAATATAGACTAATCTAGAAGTCTATTGCATTAATCTGAGTATTAATGCCTAAGAATATAAAATG
>CANXYC010169696.1:0-28952 GCA_948193065.1 Aleurites moluccanus | reverse complement strand
CATTTTCAAGTCTTTAAATTATTTTCTCTCTTTAAATATGATATTAAATCCATAAAATTCCAACAGGCGAAAAATGACCATTTTGCCCCCAGTTCACCAAAAACTCAAAATTTACCGATTAAGTCCTAGCAGCCTCTGGACTATTCCTATGCCTAAAACTAATTCAAATAACATGCATAAATACATATTAACAACACAATATAAAGAAAACAAAAATCTCTCCCCAAAGAACCCTATAAAGGATAGGTTCAAGCTAGACTGAGGTGTTACAATTCAATTAACATGTCAAGGTTAATTAATTTGCACACCGAATGTCTTTGAAAGTTTGGAATAGGTAACAATTAAATCGATGAAAGAATGACCATCAATGGTAAGCAATAAGATATAAGCTTGGAATCAATGAACAGGTAAATAATACTCATATCATGTAGATAAGATAGATAAAGGGCCCTGAGACACGTAGACTATCTGTAATCACACAGACGATCTCAGATCAAGTAAACATAAGACTGATCAAGTCTTACGGCCAAGACCAATAACCCTTCCCAGCTAGGGCATCAGTAAACAATATGCACATTGCCGATAGTATGTACCCACCACCCTGTCGGAGAGGCAACTCTATCAAATCCACATGTAAAATAGGTCAATGGAAATCAATAACAATATCAAATATTCATTTGGAACATTATGGTACAATCGCTTTCGATCGATATATATGGGCTTACTGGTCAATCAATATCAATACATTTCATTCATCATATATCGATTTCTTTAATTGATACAAGGGTAGCCATTAACAATAAATATCTGTAATACCCTAGAAAGTTATAACATGCATGTATGAATTAGTTCTCAGTATGTGGTTCATTAGTCTTGAAATGATGGGAAATAATTTTAGAGACACAGTTAGAAAGCGAATTTGTTACTTTTCTGGAAAGTGGCGGTGTCAGGAACACTGCCGAGAAATTAGCAATCCGGTCAACAGAAGAATTTCTGAAGTTGACTAGTGGGGTAAAAGATCATTATAAAGTATGTGTAATTTTGGTAAAAAGAAAGAAGTGAAAATCATTTAGGAACACTAAAAAAGTAACCAATGGTAAAATTATAAATAAATGAAAGTTTATGGTGAATAGTAGAAATAGGTCCGTCGGAGTTACAGAATGACTTTGGAACCATTTTTATAAATAAGTATATATTAAAATAAGCTTATTAACTCCCCACACTGAAATCTAAATCTTAACAGAATTAACAGAATAAATTACAGAAGATTTTAGACCAAAATATAATATATGGAAGTTTGGGGATTAAGTTGCAATTTACCAAATGAATTTTTCTATTTATTTCTTACTTAGAACATTGGCTTCATCTTCTTCTTTCCTTGTTTGAGTTGGTCGAACAATTGCCTTGCTTCTTCCTCCATTTCTTCTTCATTTTCCAACCAAATTTCTTAAGGAAATCTAAAGAAAACTTGAAATCAATCATTGTTCTTCCATTCTCCATCATTGATTTGCTTGAAATCACAAAGGAAACCTAGGATTCATTGAAGGACCAATTCGGGTGGAACCTCCATTCAAGGTAACTAATTTGTTTGTTTGATTTTATTGATTAATTAGATGTTATTTAGGTTGAATTTGATGGGTTTGTAGTTAAATTGCATCAATTGATGCTAATTGATGGAAATGCCTAATTTACCTAGCTAATTTGAAGTTGTAAGAAAGGGTGATTTTGTTAATTGATGTTAGAATATGTTAATTGGATGTGAATAGGTGATTAATTGATGGTTTATTTGATGTAGAACACAATTGTTGACAATGGTGTGCTATAGCTCAATTAGAGAATTTGGGTGAAAAGCTAGTTTGCAAAGCTATTTGAACCATTAGGTGAGTTCTATATGCATCATTTAATATGTGTAAATGCTTAGAATTGAAATTGGAAACCTACCTTGAAAGTTGATGTTTGGCCGAACCATATACTACTATTCACCCTTTGTATTTTTGCTTGGTTTTGCTTGATTTTTCATGGCCAATTTGATCCATTTTGTTGTTGTTTATTGTTGTTTCTTTGATGCCTATACCAATGTAGCTTGTTGTTGATTGAATTGGACAAGTCAATTTTGCACCCTAACCTAACCTACTGGCTTACCATTGTATGCCCACCATATGTTTGATGAAATACCTAGTTCATTTGCTTTTAGCCTATTGCTTTGTATTCCATAGGCCTACCATTTGAATGCCATTGTTGCCAGCGATGTTGACATGCCAATTGGCCTACCGTTTTCCATCGCCAAGCCAACTTTTGTTCCATGTCTTTCTTAATTGTCAAACCATTTGTCATTGATTGTATGTTACCTATAGTATTGCCATTGATCATATTGATACTTGAATTGACTGATATTGAGATTATTGATATGGAGGATGTCATTGTTGCATAATGGTATCCATTGATATACTATTTCTTTCTATTGATCTTTATGTGACTTGACAGAGCTACCGATCCGACAGGGTAGTGGGAAAATACTGTCGGCGATGTGCACATTATATTACTGATGCCCTAGCTAGGAGGGGTTATGGTCTTGGCCATAAGATCTGATTAGTCTTATGCTCACTGATATTGATATGCTACTAGAGACCTATATGTTCGCATATGGTCCATACTGTTTACTGGAGATTGTATGATTTCATACAGTCCATCCCTTTATTTGTCTTTCCATATGATACCGAGCTTGTATTTCATTATTTCGCCATACTGTGACCTATTACAGATTCTGTTTATTATGATCTGATTTATTTGTACCATTGCCTCATTATTACCTACAGTATTATTGTTGATGCATATAGATTCATTGAGTATCTTATATACTCACCCTTTATTTGTTTATCCATTTCAGGAGAGGAGTAGAGTGCAGAATCCTGTCGTCTCTCATCCGGGGATTTCTGCTACAGTCATTGGATGTATATTTTTTGTATTTCTATATTTCTGTATTTCTGTATTTTGGTGTTCATAATCTAGCTGCTCCATGGGGTGTGTATGGTTTAGCTAGGAAATGAACATGTATAGATATGATATTTGATGATATATGAGTTATATGTTGATTATATGATATGATGGTTTGAACATTACAGCCAATTGCAGGAAATTACAGAATGAATCACAGAATAACAGAATGGATGGTAATTAACTAAAATGGATAATATATTGAGGTTTATAGATTGTGCATGTGATACTGGGTTCTATGAGTGCCGGTCACCATTAGCATCTCTTATGCCCTAGGACAGTCGCGATCCGAAAACGGGTCGTGACAATATCATGGTATACGATTAAATATTTGGTGTGCGTACTTTTGGAAACATTTTGGTACATGATCAATCAAGAACAATAGGCTTTTCAATATCAATTACAATCAATGAATATGGATAAATTTCAATCTTTAGAAAGATCAAAAAAGGATCAACAATAACAATGTGGCATTTAATTAAGAAGAAAACATACTCATTGGGTCAACAAATCAAAACATGGGTATGCATAATGCTGTATGCATTACTCACCTTAGCTTATAACTTGAACATTTCCCTTTTCCTTTATCCTTGTTTCTTTGCCTTATCTCTTATGGTACCCATCACGTCTCTTATTCATTCTCAACTCTACAAATCCAATTAATTTCCATTTAGATACTATTTAACATAAAATTACATTACTTATACTTAAATTAAAGAAAATTCCTCAAATTTTCAAGTTACTAGGATATTTCTGTGCAAAATTCTTTACTGGCAGCCTGTGTTCTATTACTCATATCTCTTTCTACAATTATCCAATTACTTCAAATATTATTCCTAATTAAAATTAACATATAATATTCTAACATATCCAAATTTCACATTGAAATCATTACTACACTATTTATGGTGTTAATTTAAACTCAGGCTTACAACTAGCCCTGCTGCCTGCATTCTGCCTAAAATCTTATTCTTGCAGATTCTGTTCTTTTGCTAATAACTCAATCAATACTTAACCAATTACTTTAATTCCTTTTCCTATTGAAAATAGACATATAAAATTATAATATATCCCAATTTTAGAATTTTTGGATCACTTTACAATTATTAGTGAATTTCCAAATTTAAATTACTGCCCTGAAATTTCTATCCAGATATACCCTATTTCTATGCCTATAATTAATTATAAACTCATCCAATTACAAAAATATTTTATATTAATTTATATAATACATAAATGAATATCTTTTATGTTTAACACTTTCTCTAATTCAAACTTTAAGCTCCTTATATTAATAGAATTTTGTAACTTATGTTCTGTTAAACAGTCATTTCGGGCTATCTATACTTATGACCTAATATCTCATAAACCACAATTCCAATTGCAAACCACTTTACAGGATTATATATAAGATATAAATTAATACTTTTTATGTTGAATATATCTTCTAATTCTGTCTCCATCATTATGTACAATAAAAATACAGTAGCATTTTCTAGAAAACCTAATTCTAGGTCAGTCACAGTTTTTACCCAATAACTCTTTCCTCACTTTGAATTTTCCAAATTTCTTTTACATACATCTAATTAAAATATTTATCTACAACTTTCATGTTTTAACTATCCTCAAATTCAGTCTTTAAAATTTTGGAATAATAGCCATAAGTTACTGCCATCAAACAGATTCCAGAAACTATATAAACCCTATTTCATTCTTTACATTTTTAGCTTAATTACCTCAATTAGTTACCAAATCATGCTATAGAATTCTTAAATAAAATTAAAAATGATAAGTTTAGAATCATTACCTTAGATTAAATTCTCAAATTCCATCTTCTTTCTTCCTCCATAAAACTTGAATACCAATTTCCTTTCTTCCCTCATCTTCCTTCTTCAGCTATTTTTTGTTGATTTCTATAGAAAAATTGGAAGACTTATTCTTTTTGGCTTTTATCCTTCCATTTGGTTCGGCTACAACTTCCCCATTTTCTATTTCCCATCCTCTTTTATTTGTACAAAGCCAAACTAAAAAAAAAATGAAGACAAAATAATAGAATTTTCTAGAATTGGTGATTTGTCACCTATTCAATTAAGTAATAAAACAATTAATCATTTTTTTATTAAAAAAATCCATCCCCCACCATTATGGTCGGCCACCTTGGCTAGTTTCTAGAAAGAGTGGGTCCCATAATTTTATTTAATTGTACTTTTGGCCCAAAATTTTTCTTATTTGTATTTTTGACCCCAAAACTTTCTGTAATTTATTATGTCTATTCTGTTTAGATTCAACCTCAAGTGTGGGGAGTGAAATATCTTATTTTAAGTTGTTCTATCATTTACAAATAATTCTAGATAATTTCTGGATCCCAGATAGTGGATTTCCAAAATTGCCCCAAAGTTGCCTTTATTTATAATTTTGTCATTATTCTTATTTTCAGTGTTCCAAAATATTTTTCAACTCTTTATTTTTACCATAATTTCACATAAAATTAACTTATTTAATCCTCCCAAGTTTGGGTCAAAAATTCTTAAATTAGTCAGATTGCTATTTTCCCTGCGATATTCTCGACATTGATGATTTATGAAAAAATATTTCATTTGCATTCTAACTGTGTGTCTAAAATTATTTCTCATTATTTCAATGCTTTTAAACTATAAACTGAGAATCAATTCATGCATACAAGATGGGACTTCCTATGGCATTACATTCTACCCCCCTTCAATAAAATTTGTTCTCGAATTTTCTCATTTAATACTATAAACATCGATATATGTACCTCAAACAGTCTCCAATTATCATTATAAATACTTTCTATATATCACTTATCATCTTACTTAGACAAATGTGTCAAATTTTATAGTTTTCTTATCATTTGTACTATTTCATAATTCTTATATCATTTCTTATCAGTATACAATCTATAATCCATAAATATTTGATAATACAGTACTTAGATTTTTAATATACTATACCTTAATATCAATATCATTGCATTAATCTTTTATTTTTATACTTATCATTTCGACCACTAACTTTTTTTTTCCATGAGCATATTCCCTAAATTTCAATAAATAATAGCTTAAAATTTATTTACTTATGTTTGAATTTCAAAAATCAGGTAATTATACCATTATATACACTCTTATTATTCTCTAAGCACTATAACGTTAATTTTGTAACTACAACGTTAATTTTGTAACTATCCTTTCATGGTAGTTACATTTCCTAAATTCACAATATATTACTCATTGTATTTAATCATTATAATACTAATCTTGTCAATAACCTTTCAATAACACTAAACTATACCTCAATAATTTCATATTTTCACTTTTCTTATTCAATCATTATTTACCTTAAATAATTGTCATCCATATCACATGTACTCCATTATTCATAATTTTTCATATTTTCATTCAATTCTTCTACTCATTAGTCTTATTGCATATATTCAATTATTAATCAATAACTGTATTTCCTAAACTACAATAATCAATAACTTAATATTAATTTACTTAGATTTGAACCTCAATAATCAGTTATGTATACCATTATAAGAACTATTAGTATATCATTTACTTCTCATTTTACTTAATTGCTATAACATATATCTATTCTTTCATTACAATCATATTTTAACTTTTCACTATTCTATGCCTCAATAGCTCCATATTCTCTATTATTTGGAATCATCTATCATACTTACTCATCATCATTGCACTCATTCTATCATCCATTCATTTCCAATAACATTATTCTTATTACGCTATTACTTATAACAAATATTTAAAATTGATTCTAACAAAGTCAATATCAATTGATCATATACTGCTTCAATCTTCACTTTCAATTTACTATCACTTTTATCAATTCTCAATAAGCACTTCTTTCCATATTACAATATATTTATATATATACATATATATAATTAGAAGATGAAAATCATAATGGATAACACTGATAGTTACATTAACAGATAATTTTAAAGACGAGACGGGAATCCTATGCTCCATGATACACTTATTAACTCATTGATACCTATGACAGAAATTCTAAACCTTTAGCTTTGATACTACCTCTGTCACTACCCACTTTTGGTCCGCGACAGTCCTAGTTCATAGGTAGACTTAAGGTCACCGAAAACCCGTAGAACCCATTAAACAGTCCATTCATTAATCATTCAATTAATATTAATTCATTAATCAATACTTATATCCCCTTTATCACTTATAAATTTTTACAGAAATTTTGCCAGAGTTTCCTTTCTAATTTTAACCTTAATCCCGACCCAAAACCAGGTCTCTCAAAAATTACACAGCTTGCACTAAAAATTATTTTACACTCCTAATAATTTGCCAACCTTATACCCTCAACTTCACAGTTCAACAGTCATACATAGCACTTCTAAATCTTTTTCAAAACATGAAAAATTCATTTTTATTATTTATCTTTGTCACTGTCTTTATTACTTTATTATCATTGACATTTTCAATCATTATGCATTACACATTACATTTTGAATGTCACTGTAATATTAAATATTTCATTGTTCATACATCATTATAATACTCAAGCATCTAATTATACATAGTACCATGGAGCTCTATGAGTGGACACTTATAACCTTTAGCGAATAATATTCTACCTTGTTGTACTTGACATTCCAAGTCGAAAAAGAAATTTACTTAGAATCATCTTCCTTTAACACATCACTGTAAAATTATAAACCACTATTTGGTGAGTATAAATACTCAGTGAGCATATATTCATTATTAAATAGGAGATATAAACATATGATAACAAAGGATAACAATGGTAGTTAAGTATCAATAAATACAATGAAAAATATTAGTATATTCAATTAATATGTCAAGTTTAATTAATTTACACACCAAATATCTTTGAAAGTTTGGAACTGGTAACAATTAAATAGATGAAAGAATGGCCATCAATGGTAAGCAATATGATATAAGCTTGGAATCAATGAACAGGTAAATAATACTCGTATCATGTAGATAAGACAGATAAAGGGTCCTGAAATGCATAGACTATGTGTAATCATAGAATCGATCTCATATTAAGTAAACATAAGACTGATCAAGTCAAACGGCCAAGACCAATAACCCTTTCCAGCTAGGGCATCAGTAAACAATGTGCACATTGCTAACAGTATGTACCCACTACCCTGTCAGAGAGGCAGCTCTGTCAAATCCACATGTACAATAGGACAATGGAAATCAATAATAATATCAAATATTCATAAGAAACATTATGGTACAATGGCTTTCGATCAATATATATGGGCTTACTAGTCAATCAATATCAATACATTTCTGTAATACCCTATAAATTCCTAACTCACATGCATGAATTAATTCTCAAAATGTGGTTCATTAGTCTTGAAATGATGAGAAATAATTTTAGAGACAGTTAGAAAGCAAACTTGATACTTTTTCGAAAAGCGGCAGTGTCGGAAACACTGCCGAGAAATTAGCAGTCTGGTCAAAAGAATAATTTCTGAAGTTGATCTGGGGGTAAAAGATCACCATAATTTTTTTAAGTTGATCTAGGGGTAAAAGATCACCATAATTTATGTGTAATTTGGGTAAAAAGAAAGACATGAAAATCATTTAGGAATATTGAAAAAGTAACTAATGGTATAATTGTAAATAAATAGAAGTTAAAGGTAAATAGTGAAAATTGATCGGTCGGGATTACAGAATGACTCCAGAACTATTTTTATAAATAAGTATAAATTAAAATAAGCTTATTAACTCCTCACTCTGATATCTAAATCTTAACAGAATTGACATAATAAATTACAAAAGATTTTGGACCAAAGTGTAATGGATGGAAGTTGGAGGAGTTAGTTGTAATTTGCGAAATTGGATTTTCTATTTATTTTATCACTTAGCCATTTGCATCATATTTCTTCCTCTTCATTTAAGGTGGCCGAACCATAGTTCTTCCTTCCCTATCCATTTTCTTCTTCATTTCTTGTTAAATTCTTAAGCAAATTGATAGAAAACTAGCAAATCAACTTAGCTTTCTTCATTTCCATCATTAATTTGTAGACAGAAGCTAAGGAAACCAAGGATTGGAGGGCTTTTAGCATTCGTCCTTTTCAGTCCAAATAGGTAAGAAGTTTATTTGTTTGGTTTTATTGATTATTTAGATGTTATTTAGGTTGAATTGAATGGGTTTGGTGTTGTATTACATCAATTGATGCAAATTTATAGAAATGTCTAATTTGGTTAGCTAAATTTGAAGTTGTAAGAAATGACTTGATGATTTAGTGTTAGTTTATGTTAATTGATGTTAGAATTAGTCAATTAGATGTGATTAGGCAATAATTGATGGATAAATTGATGTAGAATTGAAGTTTGGATCAAAGTGTGCTATTTTGCCCTATTGGAGGAATTTCGGTGGAAGTGAGCATTTCAAAGGGATTTGAAGCTTTAGGTGAGTCTATATTGCATCCTAAAACATGCCTAATTGATTGAATTATTGATTGGAAACCTATGGAAAAATCCCATGTTTGGCTGAAACCCATTGCACTATTCACTCCTTTGATTTTGCTTGGTTTTTGCTTGAATTCCCATGCCATTTGATCCCATTTTAATGTTGTTTAATTGTGTTTCTTTGATGCCTATACCTTTGTTGACAATGTAGCTTTGTGTTGATTGAATTGGGCAAGTCAAGTTTGTAACCTAACCTAACCTATTGGATTGACATTGTATGCCCACCATGTGTTTGATGAAATGCCTAGTTCATTTGCCTTTGGCCTATTGGTTTGTATTCCATAGGCCTGCCATTGTCGCCAGCGATGTTGGCATGCCAATTGACCTACCATTTTCCTCCACCGAACCAACTTTTGTTCTATGTCTTCCTTAATTGCCAAACCACTTATCATGGATTGTATACTATCTATAGCATTGCCATTGTTCTTATGGACAATTGAATTGGCTGATGTTGAACTGATTGATATTGGACTGATTGATTATTGGATGCCATTGTTGCATAATGATATCCCTTATTATATTGACCCTTATATGGCTTGGCAAAGCTACCGATCCGACAGGGTAGTCGGGAAATATTATTGACGATGTGCACATTGTATTACTGATACCCTAGCTAGGAGGGGTTATGGTCCTGGCCATAGGGCCTGATCAACCTTATGCTTACTGATACAGATATGATACTGGAGACCTATATGGTCCATACGGATTACTAGAGATTGTATGATTTCTTTTCATACAGTCCATCCCTTTATCTGTCTTTCCATATGATACCGAGCCTATATTGTATTCCTTGGCTATATTGTACCCTGATATTAGTTCCATATATTGTTATCTGTTCTATTGATGCCATTGCTTTGTTGATGCCTACTGATTATTATGGAGGCATATAGATTCACTGAGTATCATCTATACTCACCTTTTCATTGTTTACCCATTTCAGAAGAGGAGTAGGCAGCAGAATCCTGTCATCTATCTTCCAAGGATTTTTGCTATAGACATTCTGATGTATATTTTCTAATATTTATGTATTATTATTTTGGTGTTCATTATCTAGCTGCTCCATGGGGTATGTATGAGTTAGCTAGGAGATGAACATGTGTATATGATATTTGATGGTTGATATATGAGTTATATGATGATGTATGATATGATATATGACTATTACAGCCAACTGCAAAAATTATAGAATGCATGACAGAATAACAGAATGAATAGTAACTAATTAAAATGAATAATATATTGTGGTTTATAGATTGTGCATGTGATACTGGGTTCTATGGGTGCCGGTCACCATTGGCATCTCTCGTGCCTTAGGACCGTCGCGATCCGAGAAACCGAGTAATGACAGAGGTGGTATCAGAGCATCTAGGTTTACAGACTGTGAATTTAGGTTACAAATGAATAGTGATTGAATTACAGAGAAATAGTGACTAAGTACAGAGTGGGGTAGAATTAAGTATACCATTGAGCATAGGATTTCCTTTGTCTTCCTTTGCTGTTATCGTCTGTTATATGTTATTATTCTACGTTTTTATCATTTTCTAAGACTATTTTCATTTTTTTCGACAGATTACAGAGATGTCTAATGATAGAGACAGAGATACCAGGGAGGCAGAGGTAGCCTCGAGTCACTGGTTAGAGAGATAGCTGCATCAGAGGGTCCGTCCAAATCCCGATGGACTATAGAGGATACTGAGAGTGGCGATGACCCCTGGAGACTGGAGATGATGAGGGGGGATGATGGAATTGAGCAGGGAATTAGCTGATTTGAGGCGGAAGAGACAGCAGGTACCTCCACCACTTGTTCCAGCAGTAGTGCCTCCACCTGTAGTACCCGAGGCAGTTCCAGTGGCACCGGCTCCTGTGTAGTCAGTGGGAGCTCAAAGGGAGCCATCTGTACAGGGAGGCCGAGGAGTGATTGAGGAGGGAGGAGTATCGATGTTTAGCTTTCTGAAGCTAAACTTACCTGAGTTTAGGAGAGATAGAGGCACGGATCCGGTAGATTTCTTAGAGGAGGTGGAGAAGGTAGTGAGGAGACTGTCGTGTTTTGAGTTGAGAGCTGTGGAGTTGGTTGGGCTGTTACTTAAGGGTAAGGCATGGACCTGGTTCTCAAGGAGGATGGAGCCCAAGCTTTATGGTGAGCAGCCACCTACATGGGCAGAGTTTAGGCAGGGTTTGATTGACGAGTTCATTATTGAGGGTGTTAAGACCCGCAACTTGGTTAGATTTGAGCAACTTAAGTAGGGGGATAGATCTGTAGAGGAGTATGCAGAGGATTTTATTCGGTTGAGTAGATATGCTACTCATATAGTAGTTACAGAGGCTGATCTGATTAGTAGGTTTTGGAGGGGTCTGCATGCTGCACTCTATAATGCTTTACTTACTACATAGTTCACTTCTTTGACTATAGTGATTGATAAAGCTACACAGATAGAGGAGAAATACAAGACTGAGAGGGCCAAAAGGGACCAGAAGAGAAAAGAGGGGCTAGGATCACAGATTATAAAGGGAAATAGCAGCTCCCATCCTATGCAAGTAGAGCCAGTGCCTTGATTTGAGCAAAGATTTCCAGCCAGTAGTCAGAGGAGGAGATTACAGAGTAGGGGACAACCAGTAGTTCAGTCATCACCTGCTTACTCTCAGGGTTCTTCGAGGCCAGTTACACAGGCACCCAACATTCCTACTTGTGGGTTTTGCGGTCAGAGACATGGAGGGGAGTGTTGGAGACGGACTAGTGGTTGTTTGAAGTATGGCCAG
Source organism: Aleurites moluccanus (assembly GCA_948193065.1). Classification (NCBI taxonomy): domain Eukaryota; kingdom Viridiplantae; phylum Streptophyta; class Magnoliopsida; order Malpighiales; family Euphorbiaceae; genus Aleurites; species Aleurites moluccanus. The sequence goes on along the minus strand of CANXYC010169696.1, from coordinate 16,680 downwards.
CAAGGCCATTATGCTAACAGTTGTCCATTAAGGGCTGACCAGCAGCCATCTGTCACGGTCTCACAGCTAGTGGTACAAGCGAGTCAGAATCTAGGTAGAGAGGTTAAAGCTAGAGGCAGAGGCAGAGGAGGACAGGATCCTAGTGGTAGTCAGGCTCCAGCTGGTAGGGGCCAGGGCAAGTGTTTGCTGTCAACACCCAGGAGGCCCAGAGATCAGACAACGTGGTTATACGTACCATCTTGATTCAAAATGAGATTGCAAATGCCTTATTCGATTCTGGTGCTACTCATTCTTTTGTGTCACCACATTTTGCACCTAAATTGAATAAGGAGAGGAGGTTATTAGATGTGCCATTGATGATTGCTACTCCCATAGGTGATAGTGTGGATGTTGATTATTACTACTCTGATTGCATTATTGAGATTGATGATCATATCTTACATGTTGATTTGATTGAGTTGCCTATACTAGAGTTAGACATTATCTTGGGTATGGAGTGGTTGACGAGGCACCGAGCAGTTATAGATTGTTATCGGAAGAGAGTTAGATTTCAGCCTGAGGGGCAACCAGAGTTTGAGTTTCAGGATGATATTCGGGAGTTCCGAGTTAACCTGATTTCTGCTATCCAGGCCAGGAGGATGATTGAGAAAGGTTGTTCAGCCTATTTGGCACATGTAGTGGATGTACATAGATCTTCTGTATAGTTAGATCAGATACCGGTGGTTCATGAGTTTCTTGATGTATTTCCTAATGAGTTGCCAAGATTGCCCCCTGATAGGGAGATTGAGTTTGAGATTGAGGTGCATGCAGGTACAGACCTGATATCTATTCCACCATACATAATGGCTCTAGCTGAGCTGAAAGAATTAAAGATACAATTACAGGAGCTATTAGATAGAGGGTTCATCAGAACGAGCAGTTCTCCTTGGGGTGCACCGATACTATTTGTGAGAAAGAATAATGGCTCATTGAGGATGTGTATAGACTACAAACAGCTGAACAAAGTCATAGTGAAGAATAAGTATCCGTTGCCTCGGATATATGACTTATTTAATCAGCTGCAGGGTGCTAGCCATTTTTCGAAGATAGATCTGACGTTTGGGTATCATCAGTTGAAGATTAAGCAGAGTGATATACCTAAGACTGCTTTCAAAACCCGCTATGGACATTATGAATTTTTGATGTTGCCATTCGAGTTGACCAATGCACCTGCTGTTTTATGAATTTTATGAACAGGGTGTTCAGATCATATTTAGATAAGTTTGTCATTGTATTCATTGATGACATACTTATTTATTTCAGAAGTGAGGAAGAGCACATGGAGCATCTGAGGATTGTATTGCAGACACTTTGAGAGCATCGGTTGTATGCTAAATTATCTAAGTGTCAGTTCTGGTTGACCGAAGTGTGCTTCCTTGGTCATGTGAGATGCAAGGATTGGATTAAGGTGGATCCTCAGAAGATTGAAGCGATTACAAATTGGCCACAACCTACCAGTGTTTCAAAGGTTCACAGTTTTCTGGGTATGGCTAGACATTATAGGAGGTTTGTGAAAGATTTCTCCTGAATTGCAGCTCCATTGACTAGATTGATGAGGAAACAGGAGCGTTATGTCTGGACTGATGAGTGTGACCGTAGTTTTCAGACTTTAAAGTATTGCCTTACCAGTGCTCCGGTATTGGCGTTACCAGTTGAGGGAGAGAAATTCACAGTGTATTGTGATGCTTCACGGATTGGACTGGGTAGTGTATTGATGTAGATGGGTAGGGTAATCGCTTATGCTTCTCGCCGATTAAAGAAATATGAAGCAAATTATCCTACTCATGATCTGGAGATGGCAGCTGTGATTTTTTCCTTGAAGATTTGGAGACATTATTTGTATGGATCAAAATGCGAGATATTTACTGATCATAAGAGTCTATAGTATATATTTCAGTAGAAGGATATGAATCTCAGGCAGCGCTGATGGGTAGAGCTTCTTAAGGATTATGACTGCGAGATCCTTTATCACCCAGGGAAGGCCAATGTAGTGGCAGATGCTTTGAGCAGGAAATCGATGGGTAGTTTAGCTCATATAGTGATTGGCAGGAGGCCATTGATCAGAGATATGAGAGAGTTAGCAGATATGGGGGTAAAGTTGGAGTTAGGATCCTAAGATCGGAACCAGGCTCTGATAGCCCAATTTCGTGTGAAGTCACTGTTGATTGATGATATAAAAGTGGCTCATGACAGGGATCCTTATCTACTGAAGCTCAAGGGAGAGGTACAGAATGGTAAAATGACAGAGTTCACAGTAGAGGATGGGGTACTGAGATGTGGGAAGCGCATATGTGTACCATATTTTGATGGGCTATGGGATCGGATTATGAGAGAGGCTCATTATTCTGCATACAGTGTACATCTAAGGATTACCAAGATGTACCATGATCTGAAGGATGTTTATTGGTGGCCAGGGATGAAGAGAGATGTAGCTCAGTTTGTGTCTAAATGCTTAGCCTATCAACGGGTTAAGTTCAAGCATCAGAAGCCATTAGGGCTACTTCAGGAGATAGAGTTGCCAGAGTGAAAAAATGAACAGGTGACCATGGATTTTATAGTTGGTCTACCGAGGACTTCGAGAGGTTATGATTCTATATGGGTGATTGTTGTCCGTTTGACGAAGTCTGCTCATTTTCTGGAGGTTAAAACCAGTTACACGGCAACTCAGTACGCACAATTGTATGTGGACAAGATTGTACGACTTTATAGAGTTCCTTTGGTGATTATATCAGACAAGGGTACACAGTTTACATCTCAATTTTGGCAGAAGTTTCAGGAGGCTATGGTTACCCAGTTATGGTCTAGTACTGCTTTCCATCTGCAGACTGATGGGCAGTCGGAGAGGACGATCCGAACTTTGGAGGATATGTTGAGATTATGTGTTCTGGATTTCAAAGGTAACTGGGATTATTATCTGCCATTGATATAATTCTCCTACAACAACAGTTATCAATCTTCTATTGGTATGGCTCCATTTGAAGCACTATATGGTAGGAAATATAGATCTCCAGTGTGTTGGGTGGAGCCAGGAGAGAAACGGCTAGAGGGGCCAGAGTTGATCAGAGAGACTATGGAAAAGGTTCCTATGATCAGAGAACGGATGAGGACTGCCTTCAGTAGGCAGAAGAGTTATGTTGATCCAAAGAGGAGGGGTGTACATTTTGCAGTTGGTGATCATTTATTCCTTAAGGTCTCACCGATGAGGGGTGTTATGAGATTTGGGAAGAGGGGTAAGCTATCACCAAGGTTTATAAGCCCATTTAAGATTCTTGAGAAGATTGGTAGTGTGGCCTATAGATTGGCTCTTCCACCCAGTATGAGCCACGTACATCCAGTTTTTCATATATCTATGCTGCGGAAATATGTATCAGATCCATCGCACATTTTGGAGGTACAGGATAGGGATCTCAGTGATGACTTGTCTTATGAGGAGCTACCTATGGAGATTGTTGATCGACAGGTCAGACAGTTTCGGAATAAGCAGATCCCAATGGTAAAATTGCTTTGGGGGAATTAGTCCATAGAGGAGTGCACTTGGGAGAGTAAGCAGGAGATGCAGAGCAGATATCCATTCTTGTTCCAACAGTGAGGTATGTTTTTATTTAAATTCTAGGACGAATTTATTTATAGGGGGCTAGAATGTAATACCCTATAAATTCATAACTCACATGCATGAATTAATTCTCAGAATGTGGTTCATTAGTCTTGAAATGATGAGAAATAATTTTCGAGACACAGTTAGAAAGTAAACTTGATACTTTTCCGGAATGTGGCGGTGTCGGGAACACTGCCGAGAAATTAGCAGTCCGGTCAACAGAATAATTTCTAAAGTTGATCTGGGGGTAAAACATCACCATAATTTATGTATAATTTTGGTAAAAAGAAAAAAGTGAAAATCATTTAGGAACACTGAAAAAGTAACTAATGGCATAATTGTAAATAAATGGAAGTTAAATGTGAATAGTGAAAATTGATCGGTCGGGGTTACAGAATGACTCCAGAAATATTTTTATAAACAAGTATAAATTAAAATAAGCTTATTGACTCTCCACTCTGATATCTAAATTTTAACAAAATTGACAAAATAAATTACAGAAGATTTTGTATCAAAGTGTAATGGATGGAAGTTGGAGGAATTAGTTGTAATTTGCGAAATTAGATTTTATATTTATTTTATCACTTAGCCATTTGCATCATATTTCTTATTCTTCATTTAAGGTGGCCGAACCATAGTTCTTCCTTCCCCATCCATTTTCTTCTTCATTTCTTGTTAAATTCTTAAGCAAATTGATAGAAAACTAACAAATCAACTTAGCTTTCTTCATTTCCATCATTAATTTGTAGAAAGAAGCTAAGGAAACCAAGGATTGGAGGGCTTCTAGCATTCGGCCATTTCACTCCAAATAGGTAAGAAGTTTATTTGTTTGGTTTTATTGATTATTTAGATGTTATTTAGGTTGAATTGAATGGGTTTGGTGTTGTATTACATCAATTGATGCAAATTTGTAGAAATGCCTAATTTGGTTAGCTTAATTTGAAGTTGTAAGAAATGACTTGATGATTTAGTGTTAGTTTATGTTAATTGATGTTAGAATTAGTCAATTGGATGTGATTAGACAACTAATTGATGGATTAATTGATGTAGAATTAAAGTTTGGATCAAAGTGTGCTATTTTACCTTATTGGAGGAATTTCGGTGGAAGTGAGCATTTCAAAGGGATTTGAAGCTTTAGGTGAGTCTATATAGCATCCTAAAACATGCCTAATTGATTGAATTATTGATTGGAAACCTATAGCAAAATCCCATGTTTGGCCGAAACCCTTTGCACTATTCACTTCATTGATTTTGCTTGGTTTTTGCTTGAATTCCCATGCCATTTGATCCCATTTGAATGTTATTTAATTGTGTTTCTTTGATGCCTATACCTTTATTGACAATGTAGCTTTGTGTTGGTTGAATTGGGCAAGTCAAGTTTGTAACCTAACCTAACCTATTGGCTTACCATTGTATGCCCACTATGTGTTTGATGAAATACCTAGTTCATTTGCCTTTGGCCTATTGGTTTGTATTCCATAGGCCTACCATTTGAATTCCATTGTCTCCAGCAACGTTGGCATGCTAATTGACCTACCGTTTTTCGCCACCGAACCAACTTTTGTTCCATGTCTTCCTTAATTGCCAAACCACTTATCATGGATTGTATACTATCTATAGCATTGCCATGGACAATTGAATTGACTGATATTGAACTGATTGATATTGGACTGATTGATTGTTGTATGCCATTGTTACATAATGGTATCCCTTGTTATATTGACTCTTATATGGCTTGGCAAAGCTACCAATCCGAAAGGGTAGTGGGGAAATACTGTCGGCGATGTGCACATTGTATTACTGATACTCTAGCTAGGAGGGGTTATGGTCCTGGCCATAGGGCCTGATAAGCCTTATGCTTACTGATACGGATATGATACTGGAGACCTATATGGTCCATACGGATTACTGGAGATTATATAATTTCTTTTCATACAGTCCATCCCTTTATCTGTCTTTCCATATGATACCGAGCCTATATCATATTCCTTGGCTATACTGTACCCTGATATTAGTTCCATATGTTGTTATCTGTTCTATTGATGCCATTGCTTTATTGATGCCTACTGATTATTGTGGATGCATGTAGATTCACTGAGTATCATCTATACTCACCTTTTTATTGTTTACCCATTTCAAGAGAGGAGTAGGCAGCAAAATCTTATCATCTATCTTCCGAGGATTTTTGCTCCAAACAGTCTGATGTATATTTTCTGATATTTCTGTATTATTATTTTGGTGTTCATTATCTAGCTACTCCATGGGGTATGTATGGGTTAGCTAGGAGATAAACATGTGTATATGATATTTGATGGTTTATAAATGAGTTATATGATGATGTATGATATGATATATGACTATTACAGCCAATTGCAAAAATTACAGAATGCATGACAAAATAACAGAATGAATAGTAACTAATTAAAATGAATAAAATATTGTGGTTTATAGATTGCGCATGTGATACTGGGTTCTATGGGTATCGGTCGCCATTGGCATCTCCAGTGCCCTAGGACCGTCGCGATCTGGGAAACCGGGTCGTGACAATTTCATTAATCATGTATCGATTTCTTTAATTGATACAAGGGTAGCCATTAACAATAAATATTATGGTATACGATTAAACATTTGGTGTGCGTACTTTTGAAAATATTTGGGTACATGATCAATCAAGAACAATAGGCTTTTCAATATCAATAACAACCAATGAATATGGATAAATTTCAATCTTTAGGAATATCAAAGAAGGATCAACAATAACAATGTGGTATTTAATCAAGAAGGAAACATACTCATTGGGTCAATAAATCAAAACATGGGTATGCTTATTGATGTATGCATTACTCACCTTAGCTTATAACTTGAACATTTCCCTTTTCCTTTATCCTTGATTCTTTGCCTTATCTCTTATGGTACCCATCAGGTTTCTTATTCATTTTCAACTCTACGTATCCAATTAATTTTCATTTAGATACTATTTAACATAAAATTACATTACTTATACTTATATTAAAGAAAATTCCTCAAATTTTCAAGTTACTAGGATTTTTCTGTGCAAAATTCTTTACTGGTAGCCTGTGTTCTATTACTCATATCTCTTTCTATAATTATCTAATTGCTTCAATTCTTATTCCTAATTAAACTTAACATATAAATTCTAACTTATCCAAATTTTACATTAAAATCATTACTACACAATTTATGGTGTTAATTTAAACTCAGGCTTACAACCAGCCCTGTTGCCTGCATTCTGCCTAAAATCTTATTCTTGCAGATTTTGTTCTTTTGCTAATAACTCAATCGATACTTAACCAATTACTATAATTCCTTTTCCTATTGAAAATAGACACATAAAATTATAACATAGCCAAATTTTAAAATTTTTGGATCACTGTACAATTATTAGTGAATTTCTAAATTTAAATTACTGTTCTGAAATTTTTATCCAGACATACCCTATTTCTATGCCTATAATTAATTATGTACTCATCCAATTACAAAATTTTTTACATTCATTTAGATAACACATAAATTAACATCTTTAATGTTTAACACTTTCTCTAATTCAAATCTTAAGATCCTTATATTAATAGAATTATGTAACCTATTAAACAGTCATTCCAGGCAGTCTATACTTACGACCTAATATCTCATAAACCACAATTCCAATTATAAAACCATTTTAAAGGATTGTCTATAAGATATAAATGAACACTTTTTATGTTGAATACATCTTCTAATTTTGTCTCTGTCATTATGTACAATAAAAATACAGTAACATTTTCTAGAAAACCTAATTCCAGGTCAGTCATAATTTTTACCCAATAACTCTTTCCTCACTTCGAATTTTTCAAATTTATTTTACATACTTCTAATTAACATATTTATATACAACTTTCATGTTTTAATCATCCTCAAATTCAGTATTTAAAATTTCAGAATAATAGCCACATGTTGCTACCATCTAACAGATTCCAAAAACTATATAAACCCTAGCTCATTCTTTATATTTTTAACTTAATTACCTCAATTAGTTGTCAAATCATGCTATAGAACTCTTAAATACAATTAAAAATGATAAGTTTAGAATTATTAACTTAGATTAAATTCTCAAATTCCATCTTTTTTCTTCCTCCATAAAGCTTGAATACCAATTTTCTTTCTTCCCTCATCTTCCTTCTTTAATTTCTTAGCTATTTTTGGTTGATTTCTATGGAAAAATTGGAAGACTTATTCTTTTTGGTTTTTATCCTTCCATTTGGTTCGGCTACAACTTCCCCATTTTCTATTTTCCATCCTCTTTTATTTGTACAAAGCCAAACTAAAATAAAAATAAAAACAAAATAATGAAATTTTATAGAATTGGTGATTTGTCACCTATTCAATTAAGTAATAAAACAATTAATCATCTTTTTATCAAGAAAATCTATCCCCCACCATTATGGCCGGCCACCTTGGCTGGTTTCTAGAAATGGTGGGTTCCACAACTTTGTTTAATTATATTTTTGGCCCAAAATTTTCTTTATTTGTATTTTTAACCCCAAAACTTTCTGTAATTGATTTTGTCCATTCTGTTTAGATTCAACCTCAAGTGTGGAGTGAAATATCTTATTTTAAGTTGTTCTATCATTTAAAAATAGTTATGGGTCATTTCTGAATCTCAGACAGTGAATTTCCAAAATTGCCCTCAAAGTTGTCTTTATTTATAATTTTGCCATTATTTTTTTTTTCAGTGTTCCAAAATATTTTTCAACTCTTTCTTTTCACCATACTTTCACATAAAATTAACTTATTTAATCCCTCTAGATTTGGGTCAAAAATTCTTAAATTAGCTGGACTACTATTTTCTCGATAGTGTTCTCAACACCAATGATTTTCGAAAAAGTATTTCACTTGCATTCTAACTGTGTCTCTAAAATTATTTTTCCATCATTTCAATGCTTTCAAACCATAAAATGAGAATCAATTCATGCATACAAGATGGGGCTTCCTAGGATATTACAGGGTAGTGGGTAAATACCGTTGGTATTGTATATAATGTATATTATGGACTCTAGCTGGGAAGGGTTATTTTTATTGGCCATAAGACTTGGCCCGCCTTATGTATATTACATGTGATTATGTATGATTAAATGTGTTAAGATCCAATATTTGTCTTATCTATATGATATGTTTATTGATATCTTATTTATTGATCTCAAACCATTGCTTCTGTTTAATTTTTTGTCTTCTGTAATTTGGTGTGCAACCTTGTAACTCATGAATTATTTATCTGTTATTTAATTATTTATTCAACCTTTACCTATGATATGATGTATATTAGATTTACTAAGTATTTTTATACTTATTTTTTAGTTGTTTATCATTTTTCAGGGCAGGAGTAGAAGTTGAATTCCAGAATCTTTTCCTCCGTAGAATCTTATAATGTATTTTGATCAGTGTAAATATTTTAACCCTGTGTTGTATAATTATTTTAGTAGCTCCATGGATATGTTTATGGATGTAGTTAGACTGTATATATGGATGATAAATATTATATGAATGTTAATTATGATTTTGACATATATGAATGATAATTATAGACTACAAAATCATAGTTTACAGAATGACAGATTACAGGAATACAAATTGCATAATATAATAATTAATTGAGTAAAAATAAGATGATAATTGGATAAGATATGAGTTCTACTGATGTCGATTGCTTTTAACAGTTTCTACATCCTAAAATAATAATATTTTAAAATTAAAATGTGACACATGCATAACAAAATACATGTGAGGAGGATTGAACTTATGATCAAACAAACATATTGATATATATTAACCATAGGCCACTGTCTTAGTGGTAAATCAAATAAAATTACGAGTTAATTATTCTAGAGTCTTAGTATTTTTTTTAAATTATATTAAATAATTTTTATATTTTTTTAAATTATATTAATTAGTCCTGTGTTTTACTTCCAAATTCAACTTTTGAATAATTTTTTTTTTATAATATCCAAAATAATCCTTCCGTTCATCTTCTATCCATCCACTTCTAGTTCTAGTAATCTTTACCAAGAAAACGTCCCATTCCAGTTCCAGTAATCTTCACCAAGCTCGTGAACTATCTTAACCACCGCTCGCCATCTATTCGATCCAAAACATCATTCCCTTCTCCAAGCTCACCAATTTTCGAATCAAAATAATATATTTCTCTATGTGCTATTGCGGGGGCCTCAGAAAGGCACAGAGAGGATCGCTTCGTTGCCAATGGAGCGCTCGGATTCAAAATCAGCTTCTGACTTGGCATTTGAATCATCTTCTCCAGCTGCTGTCTCCCTCGTTGCCGACACCTGATCACATCGACCAATCCAATTCTTCTCCAGACCCTAACCGAGATGATGAAATTCAGTTACTTATCTTTCAATTTGAAGGAGGCGTGTATTCTTATTCATACTCTCATTGTAGGAGACATGATGTTCATCTTTGCTATTCTGTGTTAATGTAACGTGCTTCCTGTGCTTGATTAAATTAGAAAAGAAAAAATGGAATTATATAATTTTCTCTCATTCCAACACTTTGTGACTGAAGAATTTACTTATTATTGAGGTTATTTACATTTCAAATTAGATATTGAGAATTATTAACTAAAGCAAGCTAGAGATTTTTAACAGTATGAGATAAATTTTAGACTGAAAATGGGGTTTGACATCATCAAATTTTGTTTATTAGTTGTCTAAGTGATTGCCATTTCAGAGATGATCAGGTTATCATTTCACGTTGATCTTGGAGTCATCGAAGATCTGGTGGAAGATTTCGCTGGAATAATTGAAGACTGTCATTTTAGCATTATCAAGAGAAATCAAGGAGAATTTAATTTTTAATTATTTAAATATCAAAATCGAGCAACAAAAAGAGCAAACCGGAGATATTATAAATTTTTTATAATAATTTAATAAATTTTTTAACATATATTTATATAACGGAAATAAAATATATAAATTATTTAATATAATTTTAAAAATATAAAAATTATTTAATATAATTTAAAAAAAATATAGTGATTATAAAGTAATTAAATTTAAAATTACTTTTACAATTGAAATATTTAATTTAAAAAAAATTAAGTTTTAAGATCTGAATTTTAACTGCCAATAATTAATTACTAACTATAGAGATTAATAGATAAGTGAAACCACTAAACTAAATAAGCTTTAACTAGTTGAAATTAATTTAACTTATTTATTTATCCGCACTCTTATTCGGTGAACACCAAAGTATATTGCAAGTTAATGATAAGAAGATGAAGACTTCATGTTACTTCTTTTTACGGTCATGACAACTTGACTTTCTTGTGAGTGGTGCCAATTGAACTGACGGTGGAAAAGACAACGCATTGCATTTGTTCCAATTTGGAATTTGATGGGTTCCTCTTCCATCGTTTTTATATTTAATATTTAATAAATTCATAAATTTTATTAATTAATAATTTTTAAAAAATTTATTTCATTCCACATCATATAAATTAATAATTCTATTACCCAATAATTAATAAATTAAAAAAAATCCTTTGTAATTATTAGTTTATAACCGATTTTATCCATTTTTTAAATTATTTACTATTCAGATCAGCTTCCTAGAGAGATAAATATTTAAACATTATAAACTAGCACATATATAGGAAGCCGAGTTAGTAAGGTAAAAAAAATATATCTTCTATTATTCTATAATTATCGATAAGATATAATTTTAATCATAATATTTAATTATAATAGCATATTAGATTTTAATAATTTTTAAAATATAATTTAAACTCTCACGTTATTGAAATCAATAATTTCATTCATTTTCTTTGTTAATTTCTGTCTTTGACCTCACATGAATTAAAAAGTAATTGATAAATTATAATTTAATTTCTAAAATTTTATTTAATTAAAATAAATAAAATTTTAAATTAAATATAAAAGAAAAAATAAAATAATCTGTAAATAAAAATTAATTATTTTATTTAATTAAAATTAAAATAAATATTATTTTTACTTAAAATTATTTTTGATTTATTCAAAATAATTAATTTTATTTAACTATTTACTTTTCTAAAATTAAAATAAAAAATGACTTTTTTAATTATTTAATTTATTTTCTTATTTTTATATATTTGAAAATTACTTTTATATATTTAATTAAAAAAATATTATTTTTATTTAATTAAAAATAAAATAATTAAAAATAGATTTTTTCTCTTATTTTTTATATATATACTAGACATTTTTAGTTATTTTACTAAAATTTAATGAAAAATAAAAAAAGTAAAATAAATAACCAAGTTTATTAACATAATTAAAATATAAAAACTAACTACGTTTCTTTTTTTTTTAAAAATATTTTCAACACTAAAATACGTTATCTTTTTATTTTTTTATATATTTTTGTTATTTTTTCGTTTAATTAAAATTAGAATATTTAAAAATATATATGAATAATTTTATATATAATATTCATACATAATTATTTATTTATTTATTTTTCATATATTTTAATTTAAACTTAAAATAAATAAAATTACTCTTATTTACTTTTAATTTAATTATTTAATTTATTTTCTTATTTTTGTCTATTTGATTAAAAAAATATTTTTTGTATATTAAAATAAAATTATTTTATTTTATTAAATATGAAAAAAGATAATTTTATTTAATCAAATATACAAAAAAATAAAATAAAATAAATTAATTTTAAAAATTAATTATTTTAATTAAATAAAAAGTAATTTATATTAACTTTAAATTAAAATAAAGAAAAATAAATAAATAAAAATAATATTTATTTTAATTTTTAAATAAAATAATTAATTTTTATTTTATTTTATTTTTTATGTATTTAATTTAAAAAATATTATTTATAATCAAATAAAATTTTAAGGAGTAAATTATAATTTATTAATTATTTTTTAGTCTATATGGGGCCGTGAATGGAAGGTAACAGAAAGAGAGATCATAATTATAAATTTTAATAATATTATGATCAAAATTATATTTCGAAAAATATGTATGGTTGATGCTCTTAGAATTAAATATTAAAGTTAAAATTATATTTTATTCTTAAAAATAAGGATAACTTGAGTCTGAGTAGATTTCTGAACAGTCAAATATATTCTTTAAATATTTTTTGTTGCATGTTCATTATGCTATTGTTTCCCAAGTCAATATCTACATGTTCGCGAACAATTTTTCTGTATAAGTTTATTAATTGGTGCAATGAGGGTGAACCTATGAATTAGTCCTTGAGATAATTCTCCGATAATGGACCCTTTGGAGTTACAATTGGATGTGGATACAACAACAAAAAAAGAAGGCGACCCATTACACATGCCCCCATTAGAAGTTATTTCTCTAAGGGACGCCATAGAAAACAGGAAGCTACTAATAGACTAGGGAGAACAATACCCTGTTAACAGTGTTACGTGCAACCTGTTAGCATCATTACAGGCACTTGATAGTTAGAGGACAACAAATCCTCAATAGTCTATTAGTGATATTGTAGTATGCCCTAGAGTAATACTACTAGTTGATGTATATATTTGTAACTATTTCTCTAATTATAAATATTTATGATAATATGTAATTTGTTATGTTTTCATTTATTTAGATTATTAGTCCATAAGATATTTGTCAGTTAATTTTTTGTTAATTTGGGAAATTGTGTGATAACTTTATCTAATACAAGATCTTAAATTATATTTGTGGTTGGAGGGCTCCTCGCTTAGGCAACATTAGTCTAGATAGACCATCACATTTATTTGTCTTCCAGTTAGTTGGTAACTGATGGAATGGAAGCAGTAAGTCACAAACTGCTGGTCATGATACCCTCTAATCCATTCTGCTTCATCTAGGTGACTTTTGTGCATAACCCGGCAGATCGAATTTGCATTTCAATTGGAAGAACTGCTTTCATGCCATAATATAAGGAATAGGAAGTTGCCTCGGTCAGGGTTTGAATGGAAGTCCGATATCCCCACAATGCATATGCATATGGAAGATGCTCATGTCAATTCTTGTGATTCGTGATCATTTTCTGCACGATAGTCTTGAGAGTCTTGTTTACAGCTTCAATTGCCCCTTTTTCTGTGGGCGGTAAGGTGAGGACCTATGATGCTGGATCTTCTCCCTTTTAAACAGATTGACTACTTCTTTTTGGAAATGCGAGCCATTATCCGTTATGACCTCGAAAGGTAACCCATATCGACATATTATATTGGTTTGAATGAAATGTGCTACTTTTTATTCAACACCTAATAGGAGACTACTTCCACCCATTTTGTGAAGTAGTCAATGGCTACCAATATATACTTATGCCTGTTTAAAGATTTTGGATTGATTCACCCGATGATGTCTATTCCCCAAGTTGCAAACGATCAGGGAGTTGCAGTTGGCTGTAGTGGAATAGGAGGTCTTTTATGTAATTTGACAAAAATCTGACACTTATGGCATTTTTGTACATACTTAGCACAATCCTTGTTCATGGTTAACCAAAAGTATCCCAAATTCATAATCTTCATGTAATACCCTAGAAAGGCTTATTGTAAATGCATAATATAGTTCTCAGTTATTGGTTTGAAATCATCAAAATGACTAGAAATAATTTTAGAGTCACAGTTAGAATGCAAAAGAGATATTTTTTCGAAAATCATCGGTGTTGAAAACACTGCCGAGAAATTAGCAGTCCGGTTGACAGATGAATTTCTGATTCTGACCAAGGGAAAAAGGACCATACATATGCATGTGTAATTATGTTAAAAAAAAAAAAAAAAAGAGGTGCAAAATATTTAGGAACACTGAAAAGTAAGTGATGGCAAAATCGTAAATAAATAAAACTTTGAGGAGTATAATAGAAATTGGACTATCTGAGTTTCAGAATGACTCTAAAACTATTTTTATAATAAAGTATAAATAAAAATAATCCTTTTGAATCCCCACTTTGAAATCTAATTTCCAACAGAATTATCAGAATAAATTACAGAAGGAAATATGACACAAGTATGATTACTTGATAGTTTAAGAACTAATATGATTACTTGATAGTTTAAGAACTAATATGATTACTTGATAGTTTAAGAACTAAAATAGAATTTGCCGTTAATGACTTAATATATAAGCATGCCTTAGCCAATTTTTGCTCATCTTCTTCTTCCTCCAAGCTTTGCCCGAACCACCACCACCACTTCTTCTTCCATTTCCATGCAATTTTCTTAAGGAAAAAAAAAAAAAAACCTTAAAAACCAACCTTGTTTCTTCCATTTCTATCCATTTCTCACTTGAAATCACAAAGGAACTTAAGGAACAATTGAAAGGAAATTTCGGGTGGAACTTCACCAAGAGGTAACAAGTTGGTTTGTTTAGTTTTGGTTAATTTAGATAATTTAGATGATGAATTAGATGAGTTTTGTATTCAAATACATCAATTGATGCATTTGAATATTTTTCCCTAAATTCCAAACCCTAGCCTAAGTTGTTTGTGTTAGCTATTTGATTTTGTATTGGTTTATATTAATTAAGTTTAGAATATGTTAATTGGAGGCTAATGGATGGATTATTTATGGTTAATTTGTTGTAGAAAATCAAGATTGCCATAGTTGTGAGTTTTGCCTCCTTTGAAGCAATAGGAGGGAAATCAATTTTTCAAGTCTATTTGAAGTGTGAGGTGAGTTTAATATGCATCAAATAATATGTCTAATCCCTTAGATTGAACAATGGAAACAATCCTTGAAATTCTTGTTTTGGCCGAACCCTTTTGCACTATTCATCCCATGGTTTTTGCTTTGTTTTTCTTCATGTTTCCTAAGCCTAATTGATCCTTTAAATGATGTTTATTGTTGTACATCTATTGCTTATTGAGATACCTACATTGCGAGTTGTTGTTCATTTTTGGGGCAATGTTGGAGTTGCACCCAAACTATGTCAAATTGTCCATCCTTTGTTGCACACCAAGTGTTTGATGAAATGCTTAGTTCATTTTGTCATAGGCTTATCACTGGTTCATCCATAGGCCTACCATTTGAATGCCATCATCGCCAGCGATATTGGCATGCCAATTGTGCCAACCTTTTGTTCATATATGACCAACCTATGTTCCATTCCATTATTAATTGTCAAACCTATTTCCGTTGTATATCTACTTGTTATTGTTATTCCATTGTCTAAATTATAACTTGAATTGATTGATATTGAGATATGGATATTTGGTGATACCATTGTTGTATAATGATATCTAATGACTTGTTTAATACTTTTATTGACTCTGATGTGGTTTGACAGAGTTGCCGCTCCGACAGAGTAGTGGGTTCATATTGTCGGCAATGTGCACATTGTATATTGATACCCTAGCTAGGAGGGGTTTACGGTCCTAGCCTATAATACCCCATATTTATGCATAACAAAATTTTGGGAAATAAGTTCACAGTATATGGATTAAAAATATCGAAATAACCAATAATAATTTTAGAAACTCAGTTAGAGCGAAAATGAGAAAATTTTTTGGAAATCGTCGGTACCGATATCGGCGCCGTAAAAATAGCGAAACGGACGACGGATGAATTTTTGAATTTGGATTGAGGATAATTGATAATTAATATTCATGTGTGAATACAGTAAAAAGAAATTTGAGAAAATATTACAAAACGTTAAAAAAAGAGCAAAAGAGTATTTTCGATTAATAGTGAAATTTATCGGTCCGAGTTTCAAAATGACTCTGAAACTATTTTTATTAAATATTATTAATTAAAATATGATGTTTAAATATTCACTTTGAGTTCTAATTCCCGACGGAACTTTCGGAATAAATTACTGAGCGAAAAAGGACCAAAACTAAATTTTAAAAATTTTGAGGACTAAAGTGTAAATTACCTATTTTGTCTTATTATATAAGCACAAATTGGCCAATTTTTCTGCCCATTTTGTTCTTCACCCGTGACCATTTCCTTTCTTCTTTTTTTGATTTTCTAAGTTTGATTTGTGAAGAGAAATTGATCCAAACCTAAAACTAAAACCATACAAACACTAATC
>CANXYC010169622.1:0-21670 GCA_948193065.1 Aleurites moluccanus | reverse complement strand
CTTAAAATCAGTTTTCCTTTGTAAAAATGAAATTTCAATATGGTAATGTCACACCCCAACTCCAGTGGTGCGACGATCCTAGGGCAAGGGTAGGCTTAAAGCCACCATAAGCCCGTAGACCTCAAAAATCATGAATCTCATACAAATTATATCATTTACAGTATCTTAATATAATACCATGATCATGTCCATACATACAAATAAATATTAATCTTATCTTTCTATTATCATTTCATATCTTTCTCTTGTTCCTTAATGATCAAAAGAGACATCTCACATCACTGAGGAACAAGAATACCCAAAAAGGTAACAATCATACATCAAAATATACTAATATCCTTGAATGACTAACTACGGAGCTCTAAAGTATACTCCCATTACACATTGTGTCATAATACCATTAATTAAATATACAAAATATCTCAAAAGAATTATTACAATGAAACTTCTTGGAATAAGCAAGTCAAGAAGCTCGATCCTCTCTATTATCTCCCTCACGAGCTATGCTATCACCTGAAATCCACAGAAGAGGAGTGAGCCTTCAACTTAGTAAGATATGAACACTATAATCAAATATCTGACTATCGAATCATGGTCATAAATAAATAATTATACATATAGGTATGAAAGAAATCATAAATTTTACTTGAAGGAAACTGGGTTCTAATAATAAATTGGCTATATCAAATCATGGTTCATATTTAGAACATAGAATGCCCACAAAGAATGGCATTATCAAATCTCATATGGTAGAACTGATCTCATATCATATCATACGTTTCGGTAGCCTTGCTACCTTAACGTGCACACATGCTTGGCCAGGCATGCGCCTAAAGCTCATGGCCCCCTCTAGGTGGAACACCGATAAAAATCCTATCGACTGGGCTTCCAAAGTGCACAATAGACCAATGAATTTACTCTCATTGGGAAGAACGTTCTATCCATGGGTCATGGGGTTTCAATCTCATAGGAATCATATTGGTCACAAGACCATTTTCATGCAACATCATTTAAATTGGGATTCACAAATAAGGAACATATAGACTTGATCTAAGAAAGTTGATCAAGCCATTCACATTACACAAGGATATAATATATATATATATATACAATAGGATAATCAAATATAAGAACACTTGGTCATTTTAATTTCAAAGAACAATAAACAAATGGAATGTTCATACTTACCTCTTACACAAATTTCTCTTAAATTCCTCTTAGCAATCTGCCCCCTTATAGTTCCTCAATCAATTCGAATTTCTTCTCTTAAGAAATTCTCCAAATATACAAAATTAGGGTTTCTCCAAATCAATAATATTCAACATGATTTCCTAATAATTCATTATCTTAGAGTCTCTATTCTTGATTCCCAATAACAATTTTTTATTTATCCTTAAAGAAAATTTGCATTAAATTTTCGGAGTTACTGTTCATGACAGTTTCACCAAACTGATTTCTCCCACATTAATTACCATTAATAGCTTCATATCACTAGCAATAAATTCTATATACCCTATATTAATTATCCTAACCCATAGACTTAAATAAATCCAAAGAAAACAGCTTAGCAAGAAAATTTACCTTATTTCCTTCAAACTGAAATTCTGAGATTACTGCTCAAATCTGATGATTTCTGCCTTAGAATTGACTAATCTAGAAGTCTAATGCATTAATTTGAGTATTAATGCCTTAGATTACAAAATGGAACAAATCTAAGAAAAAGACTGAATTTAATCGAAGAAAGAAGAAAATCGTGAAACGCTACTGGGGGTTGCTGGGTTTAAATAAAACATTGCCCCAGAAACACGCTAGCCAGCTCGCCTCGCCAGACCTGCCTCGAAAAAGCTACCTCGCCTAACCAGCTCGTCATACTTGATCCGGCATTGCCTCCTCGCTATTCTAGTTCGCATATGTTACCTCGCGTATGCTGCCTCGCCAGACTCTTCTCGCGAACTCTTCCTCGCATATGCCACCTCGGCAATGCTTCTTCGCCTCTTCGCTACTTCGCGAACTGCCACTTCGCATATTCCCTCTTCGCATAATGCCACCTTGCCTTTGCTCTTCGCCTTTTCTCTTCTCCAAATCCTCTTCACCTTTTCTCTTTGCCAAAGCTCTTCGTGAATTGCCACTTCGCAAAATACTTCTTCTCATTTTGTTGGCTCGCCATAATAAAATTCCTCTAAATTAAAACCCTACCTGGACATCTCACACTTATCCAGCTCGCAAATGAGCTACAAATATCCAAACTTACTAATTCTTTTTATCAATTAAAATCAACATGCAGAGGCACAACATATCAAAATTTCAAATCAAAAAGACCAACACACAGACCATGGTGACTCTCCAAAAGTCACCCAGACTTCTGCCCCAAAATCCAACCGAACAACCCTGAGGAAAATCACTCCCCACTGAGATATACTTATCCAAAAATTCTGAAATTTTAAAGACATCATTTCAACACAGAAAGGAACATTTTTTTATGTTTATACCTTTGGTTAATTCTACCTCAGTCATTCCCAGTAATTCCAAACAGACATTGCATCCTTGCATAAACTCTCAACCAGACCAGCCTTGCTCAAATAGACACAACTCATCACACACACAGAATTTTACCAAACTATTTTACATAATTATAATCAAGATATAAACTCACAACTTTCATGCTTTACACTTTATAAAATTATGTCTTTAAGAACCTTAAATTATCATCACAAAATCCTGCAACATCAAAAATAAAAAATTCCTGAATTCTCAACATTTACATCTGAAATTTAATTAATTCTCCAAACATACAAAATCAATAAAAATACTACAAAATCGAAGATATTACAGGTAAAACCCCCACATCTACCCCCAAGGAAAGTATAAATCCCTCAACACAATCAAAAATCTATTTTAAACCCAAGCAGTCCTTGGCAAACTAAAATACATTTTAAGCCCAAGTATCCCTTGGCACTCACTCTTTTCAAATCAAACCCTTTCGCATGAAGTGCAAACTATGCGTATTTTGATTCTCATTTAAAAGTATACGTAGGCATGCTTTAAATTAAGCATCAAGTCTAAAAAACTTTAAAAAACATTTTTTTCCCCTTGTGTCATTTTTATTTGCTTTTATGTTATTTATTTTAGAGTAAGAATGTGTAATTAACCTAAAATCCATAAAACTAGAGTTAATATCCTCTATTTTAATAAATTCAAATATAAATTATTACTTTAATTTCTTTACTGCTCAATTAATGATCTAATTGCTTTATTTGTTACTTTATATCCTATAAAATGCCATTCATGAAAATAATATTTTCAAGTCATAATTAAACCGAAGGGTTAATTACTCTGATATCCCTACATTTTTTCAAATTATACTAAATCGTCTTTGTGTTTTTAAAATTATACTAAAACATTATGCATTTTGCTTCCATTAGACAATAAATTTCTAATTCTTGAAAAGGGACATAAGGGATTATTCTTTTGATAAAGAAGTGTCTATCGTGTTCCCATTTAAGGATGATATACAACAATTCAAAGAAAAAAGACACAATTTTAAGGAACCCAGTTTTTAAAATGGCAGTTTGGTTTTGGCTGGGAGAAAAAGTTGGGTTTGCAAGTCTGATTTTAGGAGTGTAAGGAGTGAACACTCATTTTCCATAATTCCACAACGATTCTACATAAGCATGTTCTTGACTTTAAATATGTTCAGAGTTAGGCAGGGGAAAAGGCTTCAAATTGAGAATGGAAGGATGATTTTTCTTTTATTTTATTTTTCTCTTTTGTTTCTCCAAAAATATTGAGGATGATTTTGTTGCCAATGGTTGATTGTGAATCTGGTTAGACAAGGCGGTGCTCTCCCCTCTTTCTCCATCATTCAACCTCCCTTAATGCTTTGGAATTTTCCCAACTCTTTTGGTGGTGCGATGGTGATTTCTCTCTATTTAGCTCAAAACCCAATCAAAGAAACATAACAATTTTGATTCTCTTATTCTTTAATGGATGGAGAATGGGAGTGGACAGTGGTAGTGATGGTGGTGGTGGTGGTGGTAGTTATGGTGTGGTGGTGGTGGTAGTTGTGGTGTGGTGGTAATGGTACCAGATGAGTTGGGAAGTGAGTGAAACTAAAGGGTGGCATGGAGTGAAAATTAAAATGAAAATAAAGGGTATTATAGACTTTTTACATTGATTTAATAAATTTTTTTAACAAAAGGACCTCATTTTTTAATAGAAGCAAAATGCAGGAATATTTCAGTATAATTTTAGAAACACAGGGATAATTTAATATAATTTGAAAAAATACAGGGATGTCAGATTAATTAACCTTAAACCGAAAGCTAAATCGTTTTTGCTTATAATTGAAAAATTAGTCCTCGAATATTGTCACACCTCGACACCACCGTTGCGACGGTCCTAGGGCAATGGTAGGCATAAGACCGTCATAAACCCGTAGAACCTTGAACTAAACCTGTCTCAATCATAATAACATACATTCTATCCAAAACAAATCATTAAATCTCATTAATTATCATTTATAACATAACATCTCTACTTGTTCCTTACCGATCAAAAGATGAATCTAACATCAATTTGGAACAAGTGAGAGTTTACAAATAACATCCATGGATACAAAATCAACATCCCATATCTAACTATGGAGCTGTAAGAGAATGTACCTCAACAAAAATGATTATATATATATACATATATCAAAATAATATCCAAAATAACTACATCCAAGCTTCTTGGGAAGAATAAGTCAATAAGCTCTATCCTCTAGATTAGCTCTCTCTCGAGCTACACTAGCACCTGAAACCACAGAAGAGGGATGAGTTTTCAACTCAATAAGATATGAATATCATAAATCAAGAATCTGAATATCAAATCATGAACATGAACATATATATTTATATATTTGGGTATGAAAGAATCTCAAGCTTTTACTTGAAAGGAATACGAGTGCTTATAATAATTAGCACTATCAAATCATATCACAAATCGAATCATGTTTCTCATTTAGAACATAAAATACCCACAAAGGATGGCATTATCAAATCTCATATGATAAAACTGATCTCATATCATAACATACGTTTCAGTAGCCTTGCTACCCTAACGTGGCACATATGCTTGCGTGGGCATACGCCTAGAGCTTATGACCCTCTCTAGGTGGAACACTGATAAAAATCCTAT
Organism: Aleurites moluccanus; assembly: GCA_948193065.1. Classification (NCBI taxonomy): domain Eukaryota; kingdom Viridiplantae; phylum Streptophyta; class Magnoliopsida; order Malpighiales; family Euphorbiaceae; genus Aleurites; species Aleurites moluccanus. Next base: position 16,492 of record CANXYC010169622.1, on the reverse strand, counting down.
CAGTTGGGCTCCCATTGTGCACATTGGACCAATAATTTACTCTCATTGGGAAAAGCGTTCTATGCATATATGTCTCAGGTTCAACAAAACTGAATTTGGTCAAGAGACCAATTAGCATTTATAGCAAAGGCTTAATCATGATCTTAGTCCAAGAACGACCAAGTAATTATCATATATATATATATATATATATAACGAATATAATAGGCATAATGTGGCAAGGATATAATTACCAAGAGCATATATATATAATAAACATTGAGCAATCATCTCATAAGAAGCAAGACATTTATGATATTCATACTTACCTCTCAACAAATTTATCCTTGTATTTCTCTCAATAGCTTGATCATTCAATAATGTCCTCAAATTTCTTGAGCTCTCTTCTCCTATGAAAGTTTCCCCAAATTTTCAAAGTTAGGATTTTCCTTAATCAATAATACATTATATAATTCCTTATAATTTAACCCTCTTATAGTCTCTATTATTATTTCCTAACATCAATTTAATTTATCTCTTAAAGAAAATCTGAAATTCAAAACGTACTTACTATTCACGTCACTATTCATCAATTTCATAAATTTTGATATCTTCCATTTATCAAAATTAATAGTCTTAAATTACTTATAATAGACTCTATATACTCATAATAACTATTGTAATTACCAGAAATTCTTAATCTAAAGAGAAAATGAAGTTTGGAGAAAATTACTTTATTTTCCCCAAAACTGAGTTTATGAAGAATCTGGGCTGAAATGATGATTGAAGCCTTTTAAATGAGTTAATCTAGTGATTTAATGTATTAATTCTGAGTATTAATACATTAGAAAAAGAATGGAACAAATCGGAAAGAGATAGGAGAAGAAATGAAGAAGAACGAAAAAAAAAAGAAAGAAGAAAATCGTGAAACATAGCTACTGGATAACTGGTTAAATAGGCTACTGCCTCTCAATTCCGCCTCGCCAGCTCGCCTCGCCAATCTGCTCCAAAAAATGCCATTTCGAATAAGCTAGCTCTCAAATGTCACTCCGCATTGCAGGCTCGCAACGCCACTTCGCATTGTCGGCTCGCAAATGCCACTTCGCCAATTCTCCTCTTCGCCTATTGCTGCCTCGACAATCCCACTTCGCCAATCCTTTTCTTTGCCTATTTTCGCCTCGACAATCCCACTTCGCCTATTGCCACCTCGGCAATGCCTCTTCGCCAAACTCGCCTCGCCTATTTCCTCTTCACATATGCCACTTCGACAATGCCTTTTCGCCAAACTTGCCTCGCCTATTTCCTCTTTGCATATGCCACCTCAGCAATGCCTCTTCGCCAAACTCGCCTTGCTTATTTCCTCTTCGCATATCTCTTCTTCGCCTATTTTGGCGAGTTGGAATCCTGTCTTGCTAGCCATCTGGTCACTCCGCACTGAAATGGCTCGCGAGGGGGAAAAAGAGGGACAAACGTCCTGATTCTTTTTTCCAGTTAACTTAGACACACAGGGACACAATTTCAAGTTTACCCCTCCAGCTTGATCAGCCTCTAACCATTATTGAAATCGAGGAATCACCTCGCACTACTAATTTTGCCAAGCTGAAAACTTTCTTCGTCAACTCATAATAAACCAGCTCGCAATTGAGCTACAGACATCCAAACTCCCTGATTCTTTTTGTCACTTAAAATAGACACTCAGAGGTCCAACATATGAAAAATTCAAATCAAAAGGAGGTCTACATAAACTATGGTGAATTTCTAAAGTTCACCCTGACTTTTACTGCCCAAAATCATCTGAACAGGTCTGATTAATTTCCACTCTCAATTGAGCTATACTTATTCAATTCCCTTGAAATTTTACAGCCAACAATATAACACATAAAGAAACATTTCTTATGTTTATACTTTTGGCTCATTCAGCCTCAATCATTCCCAAAAAATTAAACATTCTCAGATTCCTGCAGAAAATAATGAACCAGACAGGTCCTGGTCAATGAGGCATATCTCTTCACACACAGAAAATTTCACAAAATCCTTTTACAGACCTAAAGATGAGATATAATCTACAACTTTTATGTTTTATGCTTTTCCAAATTATTCCTTTAAAGTCATAAAACTAGCCTCACAATCTCCTCCCTGCATACAAAATTTTGGATTCCTCAAAACATTTCTATATCCTCAATCAATTCAACAAACATACAATTAATAATATATAAAAAAAATGACAGGTATTATAGTAAGTCAGGCTTACTATGGGTTCCGAAAGCCTTATACTTTCCCGTTCTCTAATGCCGGTCACGTGCCCATTTGGGTTGGATCGTGACATTAATTGAATAAAATAATAAGTCGTTAATGAAAAATTCATTAAGCATGTCCTACTGATTTTATCACATTTCTTGAAGTAAATATGGTAATATATTACAATAATACTATGAAATTTAAAGATAAATATATATTAATTATTTTTTCATAAGAATAAAGAAATATCATAAAAATACTTATCACCATCAGAAGTAGGGTAAAATTATATAGAAATAAGAATAAAAAAGGTGGAATTTTTTTTAAAGTAAATATTATCGATATGGTATGAATAAAATTGGTCACATACTTGTCGTATGATAAAATATTTTATTTATATTTAACGAGTATCGCAAAAAGAGAGAAAAAATATGAAGATAAATTTTATTTTTAATAATAATGACCCTAATTATGATCATATAGATATTCCTTCACAAACTCTTCTACAATATATTATCAATAATAGGACCATACTATGTTATATTTGACATTTCTAGATGGAATATGAGAATAATATTGAAAGTATATGACATGTGATTAGTTTATATTTGATGTTAATAAATTATTGAAAAATATAATAATTTTAATTATATTATTCAAAAATATATTAATTTAATTTAATATAATTATTTATTTATATGATAGTTTTATCATGTCCAATCTCATATCATTATAATACTCTCCAATTTAACTTGTACGAGGATGTGAACCCGATATTTTTCATATGTGTATTTTTTTTGTACCGTGTATGTTCCTATACCACCTCTATAGTTTTCAAAAATGGAGCCTCAAAGGAGGTTGGGCATTTACGTGGGATTTGAAACCCCGTCTATAATTAAGTAATTAGAGCCCCTAACGGAAGACATGTTTACTATCCGGTTCGTTGATTGCATATTTGATGAGTCACATTTCTCGGCATTAGGGGGAGAAAACCAAAAGCTTAAAGAATGCCGAGAAATTTCCTAGAAGTAGAACTAAATGAATGATTTAGATCCACATACAAGTATGACTGAACTTGAAGTTCAAAAGATCATTAACTTGCAAAAATTAGTAAGTAAATGGCCAAATGTATTTACTGATCGCAAAGGAGTGACTAAGTCCTATTTTCTACAAAAATGCACTACCTAGAATAAAGATCCCCATAGGACAAAACGTGTTTGAGTCTATTCAATGCCGGAAGCATGGATGACTGACCTACAAAGGCTAAAGACATAAATCCATGGAAAATAAAAATAAAAAAAGTCACTCATTACGCCTCCTGAAGAGGTTAATACTAAAGAAAGAAAATCCGATGAAATAAGTGCAGCTACCCAACATAATAATCTTGGGAATATGGAACAGTCAAATCCTATTATCATGGGAAACAACGAGGATTTGATTGGTGTTAACATAGAAGTTGCAATTAACTGTGTTGATGCGAGAGAGATATATGATAAAAATAAAATTGCTGTCAACGATTCATTTGTCTTCTTAGTAGCTCTTGCTTTCTCAAGATATAATATGGATCTAGAACCTAAGACCATTCATAAATATCAAAAGCGTTCATATTGTAATGAATGGAATGAAACAATTAAAGCTAAACTAAACTCACTTAATAGACATAGTGTTTTTGGACCTGTTGTCTGAACACCCAAAAATATTATCCTTGTAGGATACAAATGAGTATTTGTAAGAAAACATAACGAATTTAATGAGGTGGTATGTTATAAAGTGAGGTTAGTAGTCCAAGAGTTTTTGCAAAGATACTACATCGATTATGATGCAACTTATTCTCCTATAATAGATAGTATTACATTTCATTACTTGATCAGCATGGCAATAAGTATGAATCTCAATATGCAGTTAATGGACGTTGTGATTGCTTATCTATATAGATCACTTGATGATGATATTTATATTAAAATTCCCAAAGGATTTAAAATAAAAAATATATATATATAATTTAAATTCTCGAGAAATTTATTAAATTAAATTACAAAAATTTTTATATGAATTTTAACCATTTGATACATGTGATATAATCGCCTCAGTGAATACTTGTTAAAAGTAGGATGTAAAAATGATCATATTTGTCTATATATTTTTATAGAGAAGTTCATATCTAAATTTGACATAATTTCAATATTATTGGAATTCTTAAAGAGCTTTCATTAAATAGTTCAATGGTTGCTCGATCACTTTATGTGAATAAGAACTCTTTCCAGTCAAAGAAAATAATGAAGAAATCTTTGGTCCTAAAATACCATATTTTATGCAATAGACACACTAATATATATACAAAAAAAATGGTGAAATTAGTATTTAATAAATTCGTTTAAGCGACAATCTAATAAATTTGTTTAGTAAGATATTACCTACTATAATATTTAAGAAATTGGTTAATAGTATTAAAATATGACGCTTTAAAAATTTTGAGTGATATTGCAAATAGGGAGAATTTAGTACTGTGCTCTTTTTCTCTTAACCAAAAGTTTTGTTCCATTGGATTTTTCTGGTAAGATTTTTAATGAGGCAGTGTATTATTTGCAATGTGAGAATATTATACTCTTTTTTCCTTCATTATTTTTTTTCTAGCTGGATTTTTACTAATATTTTAATGAGACATATTCTTTATAATGACAGACATCCAAGGGGAGTATTATAAATATATAGATTATTGTGGATGTCCTTTTATCTTTTTTACTACTCCATTATTTTATATGTCCCTTCATATATCTCACTACAACATTACTTGATGTATTTATTTGGTATATTATATTTAATTTTATTATATTATTTATACAGTGTAACTTATTGTGAATTTTTGTTGTAATTTATGGTGGATTTTTATATTGTAACATATGGTGGAGAGGAAAATTATAAATAGGAGTTCCTATTACTTTGTAAGTGATATAAAAAAAAAATAGAAAACTTTATCTTCTATATTTTTATTATTGTCTTCTTCTTCTTATTCTTATTCTTATTTTCTTTATTTTTCATAACATAAAAATTTTTGTTTGAAATATTTATACAATTTTTTTTATCTTTTGTTCTTTATGTTTAATTTAAAATTAAAATAAATAAAATTACTTTCTATTTAATTAAAATAATTATTTTTATTTAATTATTTAATTTATTTTATTTTTTGTATATTTTATCTAAAATTAAAATAATTATAATTACTTTTTATTTAATTAAGATAATTATTTTGATTTAATTATTTAATTATTTTTATTTAATTTAAAATAAAATAAATAAAATTATTTTCATTTATTGAAAATTTATTTTTGTATATTCCATAAAATAATTATTTTTTATATATTTAATTAAAATAAAATTTTAAGTATATTTAATTGAAATTTGAGAATATTTAATTAAATTTGAAATGATTTAAAATTTTTATTTTTCTCTTATTTTTTTATATATATACAAATTTTTTTTTTTTTAATTTTAATCAGATATATATATATATATATATATATATATATATATATATATATATAATAATTAGGTATGTGGTGACATCCGCTAGTTGTATAGTGGGGCGTGGCGATCAACCAAAAAAGAGTTCGTTTCTCTGAGTGAACATAGTTAAGATTCTATATCATTAGATTCTTCTTTATGTAAAGTCTTTAGCCAAGGTGTTATTATCAAGATTCGAGTCTTGATATGGACATAGTATCTCGGTATTAGGGTTTGACAGTTCTATGATCCTAGTCGATCAATCGGGATCTTAAATGAAGGGGTTTTGAGTGCACAATAATTATGATCAAAGGTTTCGTGGAATGTGGACTACCATCTATATATTTATATTTGGTTGGGTATTCATGGCACCTATTTCTAGGGGGTCAACCATGATTTATGGGAACCGATCGGAAACGAGAATTCTCTTGATTGGTTGAAATAGGTTTTCTCATGATATTCTGAATAATGTCATTTCTCATTGTTAGTCGGACATGAACCTAGAAAGTCACATAAATATGTGTGAAGTCTTCGACTTGATTATCTTGGTCCTTGAGATAATTAGATGGAGCGGGTTATTAAGTTAACATGATTGCTAGCATGACCATTTGCTCAGTTTCAAAAATTAAGGTTATGATTTATTGGTGCTTTGTGTTAATTAATTTATGTTGATTCAACCCATATTAGATAATGAATAATATCTATTTGAGCCTTAGAGAAATAATTATTGATTAATTTGGGCCTTTTATATTTTAGTGGGGCCTACCACTAAATAGGTGAAAAGGCAAATGGGTTTAATTAGTGGGCTTTGTAGAGAAAAGCTACTATGCCCATTAATTAATTAATCATTAGAGCTTAATTATGTCTCTACAGTTACTAATCAAGCTAAAGTGTAATACTTATAAATTTTTTTTTATGCTTGTTTGTTGAGATGATTGTGGATAGATTATTATTTTAAGAATTTCAGAATCTGTGTTTGGGCAGGATCTTATGAGTCAGTTTTCATGATCTTAAAGAAGTAATTTGAAAAGGTGTAAAGCATAAGAATTGTAGATTTATATTTTATCTTTAAGTCTGTAGAACTGTTTTGTAAAAATTTTATGTGTGTGAGGAGATATGCTTCCTCGATCAGAGCTTGTCTAATTCTCTATTTCCTGCAGTAAGTCTGAGTTTGTTTATTCAATTCTGAGAATGTGGAGACTGAGTAAGTCAAAGATGTAAACATAAAAATGTTCCTTTACGTGTTATATAGATGATTGTAAAATTTCAAAGAGATTGGATAATTGTAGCTCAAGAGAGATCTAATTTAATCAGACCTGCTCGGATAGTACATGGAGAGTAAAGTCAGGGTGAAATTTAAAAATTCACCATAATTTGTGTAGATCTCTTTTTGATATGAATTTTAGATATGTTGGACCCTTAAGTGTCTATTTTAAGTGACAAAAAGAATAGAGGAGTTTGGAGGCCTGTAGCTCATTTGCGAGCTGGTTTAGTGCGAGTTGACGTGCAAGGTTTCCTAGCTCGGCAGAGATAGGTAGTGTGAGCTGGCTTCTCGATTTGGAGAAGTGGGATTGCCGAAGTGGGGGATTGCTGAAATAGAAATTTGGCGAAGTGGGATTGCCGAAGTGGAGATTTGGCGAAGTGAAATTGCCAAAATGGAGATTTGATGAAGTGGAATTGCCGAAGTGGGGATTTGGCAAAATGGAGATTTGGCAAAATGGGATTGCCGAAGTGGAGATTTGACGAAACGAAATTTGCCGAAGTTGAAATTAGAGAAGTCGAAGTGGTGAAGTAAGATTGGTGAAGTGGAAATTGCAAAGTGGTATTGGCGAAGTGGTTTTAGCGAAATGGCTATTGGTGAGATAGTAGCCTATTTAAAAAAAGAAGCAATAACTATTTTTCACGATAACTTCATTTCTTTTCTTTCTTTCTTCTTCATTTTTTCTCCTATCTCTCTCTAATCTGTTCCATTTGTTTTCTATTGCATTAATACTCAAAATTAATGCATAAAAAATCATTAAATTATTATATTCAAAGGACTCAATCATCATTTCAAGCCAGATCCTTCAAGCATTCAGTTTTGGGGAAATAAGGTGATTTTCTCCAAACATCATTTTCTTTTTAGATTAAGATTTTTAGTAGTTAGAATAGTTAATTATGAGTTATATAGAACCTATTATAAGCATTTAGATCTATTAATTATGGTTAATATGGAAGGTATCAGAATTTATGAATTTTGATGAATAGTAATGTGAATAGTAATTATGTTTTTAAAATTCAGATTTTCTTTAAGAGATAAATTAAATTGATGTTAGGAAAAAATAATAGAGACTATAAGATGGTTAATATAACACCCAATAATAAATATTTCATTTTATTTTATTTTCATTTCTGATTTTTGAGATGTGTGGATAAATGTTTTGGAGAAATTTCAGAATTTTTAGTATGCAGGAATAAGTTTGGTGAGTCAGTTTTGTGATTTTAAAGGAACAAATTAGAAAAGTGAAAATCATATGAGTTGCAGATTTTTATCTATGAATTTGTAAAATTGTTTTGGAAATTATGTGTGTGTAAGGAGATATATTCCTTAACCAGAATTTATTTAGTTTTTTGTTTTCCTGCAGTAAGTTGATATGTATCCTGAGAATGTGAAAATTTGAGTCTATTTATTGATCTTATGTATATAGTAATGGTTGAGAAATTTCAATTAGATTGGATAATTGTAGTTCAAGAGATAGCTAATTTAATCAAACCTGCTTGGATAATTTTTGGAGAGTAAAGTCTGAGTGAATTTAGAAATTCATCATAAATTTTGTAGATCTCCTTTTGATTTGAATTTTGGTTATGATGGACCCTGAGTGTCTATTTTAAGTGACAAAAAGAATTAAGGAGTTTGGGTATTTGTAGCTCAATTGCGAGCTGGTTCAGTGCGGAGTGACAAGGAAGGTTTTCTAGCTCGGCAGAATAGGTAGTGTGAGGTGGTTCCTCGATTTCAAAAATAGTTAGAAGCTGATCGAGCTGGAGGGGTAAGCATGGAATTGTAGCCTGTGTGTCTAAGTTAACTGAGGAAAAAGAATTAGGACATTTAGATTTCTTTATCTCGCTCGTGAGTCATTTTAATGCGAAGTGGTGAGACGGCTGGCGAGGCAGGATTCCAGCTTGCCAAAATGGGCATTGACGAAGTGGCATTGACGAAGTGGAACTTGGTGAGGTAAGATTGTCGAGGTGACATATGCGAAATAGTGGAAGTTGGCGAGGTAAGATTGGCGAGGTGGCATATGCGAAGTGGGATATGCGAGGCGGCATATGCGAGGCGGCGTATGCGAGGTGCCGTATGCGAGGTGGCATATGAGGAGTGGCATATGTGAGGTGGCATATGAGGAGTGGCATATGCGAAGTGGGATTGCGAAGTGAGTCTGGCGAAGTGGCAAGCTGGGAGGCAATAGCCTATTTTAAGAGGAGATGCAATAGCATTTTTCACGATATCTTATTCTTCTCTTTTCTTCGTTCTTTCTCATTTCTTCTCCTATATTTCTTAAATCTGTCCCATTTGTTTTGAATGCATTAATGCTCAAAATTAATGCATTAGATCATTAAGTTAGCGCATTTAAAGCTGTGATTATTATTTTCAAGTCAGATTCTTCCAGAACTCAGTTTTGGAGAAAATAAGGTAATTTTCTCCAAACTTTATTTTCTCTTAGATTAAGAATTTTTGATAGATAGAATAGATCTAGATGAGTATATAGACTCTATTATAAGTATTTAATACTATTAATTTTGATTAATAATTAAGATACCAGAATTTATGGAATTTGATGAATAGTGACATGAATAGTAAGCAGATTCTTAAACTTCAGATTTTCTTAAGAGATTAATTAAATTGATGTTAGAGCTATAGGTTTTTACTCCTTAAGATAGAAGATAGATAGATGTGTATGAGCCCTAGTGTAAGTATCGAGTAAGATAACTACGGAGCATAAGATCCATGTCACGTCAATGTTGTGTATTCCTTTGGTATAAACCTGCGCTAATCATGTGTTTTGAGTCTAAGTTTGCTTTGTTTCTCTTATCAGTATCAAGATGCCTCCACGTCATGGTAGAGGACGAGGTCAAGGTCGTCCTAGGTGAGAATTGTCTTCTGAAGAAGGTTCTGTAGGTAGAAATTGAGGAAATAAAGTTCCTCTTGTGCCACCAGTAGATGTGGCTAATATGGCTCAACAATTGGAACAGCTACAAAGGAATTATACAATGATAGTTGAATTTATTACTTAGCAAAGACAACAGCAGGTACCTCCAGTACAAGCTCCAGAGATCCCTGTTCCTCCAGCAGTTCCACCACTCGTTGTACGTCAAAAGGAAGAGGTATCATTTGAGAGATTTCTTAAGCTTAAGCCCTCAGAGTATAAAGGTGAAGTGGATCTTACAGATTTTCTGGAAGAAATTGAAGAGAAAGTACAGATTCTATGGATTTTCGACAGAAGAGCTATAGAATTTGTGGGGTATTTGATGAAAGGTGAGGCTAAGGATTGGTTCAAGAGAAGCATTTTTGGTATGCTTCAGGGAAATGAAGATCTTTCTTGGGAGAGATTCAAGGAACTGGTGATGAATGAATTTATTCCAGAGAGTGTGAGAGAAGACAAATCAATAGAGTTTGAGAGATTGGTTCAGACCACTGGTATGAGTGTTTCAAAGTATGCCAGGAAGTTGAATCAGTTAAGCAAATTTGCTCCAGCATTGGTACCTACAGAAGCGACATGGATTCAGAGGTTCCGCAGAGGATTGGTGGCTCCACTATTTAAACTCCTAGCTGCTCTTGAGTTTGATTCTTACTATAAACTTATAGATAAGGCAAGGATAATTGAGAATAGAGATATGGAAGCTAGATCCGAAAGAGTTGAGAAGAAGAAATTTAAAGCAGGTAGTTCTTATAAACAAGGGATGAAGAATATGGGAGTGATTCTTCAGTCAGCTTCTAGGAGTGGGTATAGAGGACCTTCGGGGAGACCACAGCAGAGTCAGACTACTCCTGGACCTACTTCTCAGATGAGCTATGGTTCAGCTGGTTTTGCACCATCCAGGACTCCTAAACCTTTGTGTTCTACATGTGATAAATTTCATAATGGCCCTTGTTATTATGCATCGGGAGCATGCTTTAGGTGTGGACAACAGGGTCATTTGCTCAAGAATTATCCACAACCACCCTTTGCAGGTAGACCTCAGGCTTCTTAAGCTACAATTCAGATGAGTAGAGAGAGGAGTATTAGTCAGCAGCCAGGTGCAGACCGAGGCATTTTGGGTAGGACTGTAGAGGCTGGCAGAGAGTCAGGTCAACATGTGGCTCAGGCTTCAGGATCAACTTCCATGGGTAGAGGCAGAGGCAAAGTTTTTGCTTTAGCAATCCTTAATTGGCCTAGACCCACAAACGGTTCAAAAGTTAGAAGTTTCTTAGGTTTGACAGGGTATTATAGGAGATTTGTGCAAGATTTCTCCAAGATTGCAACACCTTTGGCCAGGCTTACTCAGAAGCAAGTGAAATTCCAATGGATAGATGCTTGCGAGGGAAGTTTCCACAAGTTGAAGACTTGTCTCACCACGACATTTATCTTAGTTCCGTCGTCTGGTGAAGGAGGATTTGTGGTGTATTGTGATGCATCGAGAATAGGGTTTGGTTGTGTACTTATGCAGCATGGTAAGGTGATAGCCTATGCTTCGAGACAGTTGAGAAAGCATGAGGTGAATTACCCTATGTATGATTTGGAGATGGCTGCAGTAGTATTTGTATTGAAGATCTGGAGACACTACCTGTATGGAGAGAAGTGTGAAATCTTTACAGATCATAAGAGTTTGAAATATATATTTCAGCAGAAAGATCTTAACCTCAGGCAGAGAAGGTGGGTTGAATTGCTTAAGGATTATGACTGTGAAATATCATACCATCCAGGAAAAGCGAATGGAGTGGCAGATGCATTGAGTAGGAAGTCTTTAGGAAGTTTATCCCATATCAAAGTTAGTAGGAGATCTCTAGTGAGAGAGGTGTAAAGATTGCATGAGTTAGGAATTAGTTTGAATTTGTCAGATTCAGGAGCGCTTTTAGCCCATTTCTAAGACAAACCAGTTCTTATTGATCAGATAAGAGAAGAACAAGATAAGGACCTTTAATTGTTAAAGCTAAAGAATGATATGGGGATAGATAGAGCTTCAGGTTTTACCATAGTTGATGGTATGTTGAGACTGGGCAATAGATTATGTGTTCCAGCTATGAATGGATTGAAGGATATAATTCTCAAGGAAGCTCACCATTCTAACTATAGTGTACATCCAGGTGCAACAAAGATGTACAACGATATCAAGAGTTCTTACTGGTGGAGTGGAATGAAAAGAGATGTCGCAGAATACGTAGCTAAATGTCTAACTTATCAGCAAGTCAAATTTGAGCATCAGAAACCTTCTGGATTACTTCAAGAGTTGCCATTGCCAGAATGGAAATGGGAGAGAGTGACTATAGATTTTGTAGTTGGATTGCCAAGGACTTCAAGAGGTCATGATTCAATATGGGTTATTGTTGATAGATTAACCAAGTCAGCTTATTTCTTACCAGTTAAGACGACTTATGTGGCTTCGCAATATGCGCAGATTTATGTTGATGAGATTGTCAGGTTGCATGGAGTTCCAGTTTCGATCATCTCAGATAGAGGTACTCAGTTCACCTCGAGATTTTAGCGAAAATTACAAGAGTGCTTGGGTACATAGCTTGATTTCAGCACAACATTTCATCCATAAACAGATGGACAGTCAGAGAGGACCATCCAAACTCTAGAAGACATGCTGAGAATGTGCACTCTAGATTTTGGAGGAAATTGGGATAAGCACTTGCCATTGATAGAGTTTGCCTACAACAACAGCTATCATTCCACAATTCAGATGCCTTCTTACGAAGCATTATATGGCAGGAAATGCATATCTCCCTTATGTTGGGATGAGGTTGGAGGAAAACATATCAAAGGGCTAGAATTGATAAGATATACATCGAAAAAGATTCCGCTGAACCAGGAGAGATTAAAGACAGCTTTCAGCCTCTAAAAGAGTTATGTTGACCCAAAGAGAAAAGACCTTCAGTTTTCCATTGGAGATCTAGTGTTTTTAAAGATTTCACCAATGAATGGAGTTTTAAGGTTTGGCAAGAGAGGCAAGCTATCTTCACGATTTATTAGACCCTTTGAAATTTTGAGCAAGGTTTGAGAGGTTTCATACAAGTTAGCTTTTCCACCTAGCATGGATAGTATGCACCCGGTATTCCACATATCGATGCTTCGAAAGTATATCGCCGACCCTTCTCATATGCTGCAAGTTCCAGCAGTGGACCTTCAACCAGATTTGACGTATGAAGAGGTTCCAATTGCCATTGTATACCGAGTAATCAAGAGGCTAAGAAATAAAGATATATCAATGGTTAAGATTCTATAGAAGAATCAAGCTATGGAAGAGTGTACTTGGGAGAATGAGCAGTCTATGCGAGCCAAGTATCCCCATTTATTTCAAGTCTAAGGTAAGTTCTTTAAATTAGAGGACGAATGTATTTAAGGGGGAAAGAATGTAATACCCAATAATAAATATTTGATTTTTTTTTATTTTTTTATTTCTGATTTTTGAGATGTTGTGGATAGATTAATGTCTTGAAAAAATTTTAGAATTTTTGGTATGCAGGAAGGATTTTTATGAGTTAGTTTTGTGACTTTAAAGGAATAAATTAGAAAGATGTAAATCATGTGAATTGCAAATTTTTATGCTATCTATAAATTCTATAAAATTGTTTTGGAAATTCTATGTGTGAAGAGATATGCTCCTCAACCAGAATTTATTTGGTTCTCTTTTTCTTACAAAAATTCTCAGTCAGTTTGATATTTTTTTGGAAATGATAGAAACTATTTGAGTTAAAAGTGTAAATAGGAAAAATGTTCCCTCATGTGTTATATTAATGGCTGTGAAAATTAAATGATATTGGATAATTGTAGTTTAAGAGATAACTAATTTAATCAGACCAGCCTGGACAATTTTTTGAGAGTAAAGTCTGAGTGAATTTAGAAATTCACCATAAATTTTATAGAGTAAAGTCTGAGCGAAGTGGCAAGATGGTTGGCAAGACAGGATTCCAGCTCGCCAAAATGGACATTAGAGAGGTGGCATATGCGAAGAGGAATATACAAGGTGGCATATGCGAAGTGGAATATGCGAGGTGGCATATGCGAAGTGGAATAAGCAAGGTGGCATATGCGAAGAGGGATATGCGAGGTGGCATATGCGAAGAGGGATATGCGAGGTGGCATACGCCAAATGGAATATGCGAGGTGGCATATGCGAAGAGAGATATACGAGGTGGTATATGCGAAGTGAGATATGCGAGGTAGCATATACGAAGTGGAATCAGGTGAGGCGAGTTTGGCGAAGTGGCATTGCTGAGGTGGCATTGGGGAAGTGAGTTTGGCGAAGTGGGAAGCTGAGAGGCAGTAGTCTATTTAAGAGGAGATGCAGTAGCTATTTTCACGATATCTTCTTCTTATCTTTTCTTCGTTCATTCTCATTTCTTCTCCTATATTTCTCAAATCTGTTCCATTTGTTTTTAATGCATTAATGCTCAAAATTAATGCATTGGATCATTAAATTAGCGCATTTAAGGCTTTAATCATTATTTTCTAGTCAGATTCTTCAGGAATTCAATTTTGAGGAAAATAAGATAATTTTCTCCAAAATTCATTTTTCTCTTTAGGTTAAGAATTTTGATAGATAGAATTATTAGTCCCTTTGGCAACCAAGAGGGGGGGTGAATTGGTTGACATTAAAAATAATATCCAATTAAAAATATGATGAAGGAAGAGAAGAAGAAAATCAACACAAAGGTTTATAGTGGTTCGGCCAAAACAAGCCTACGTCCACTCCTCAAGATTACACTTGAGTATTTCACTACCTTTGATCCTTTTGCAGGTTCAAGATCAAACCTAAGTGTTTTGGTTCACACTTTAACCTTATACAATGTGTTTTTCTCAAACTAGGTTTACATACAACCTTTTACAATAAATACAAGTATAAACTGCTTTTTGCACAATAAATATGAGTGAACTAGCAATAAATGATTATGAACTTGTTTAAAGGTTGTTCTCTCTTCATTTAATACAAATCAACTCATATTTATAGTCTTGAGTGAAGAAAGAGCCGTTTAGACTCATTTTCCCGCAATAAATGCATCTGAAAATTCACTCCAACGGCTATTTTACAGGTGAGTCGCGCCCACGACTGACTTTTCTTCTTTTTGCCTCGAAGAACATTATATTTGAATTTTTCCAAGTCACGCCCGCTACTGGAACTATCGCGCTCGTGACTTATTGCGAGATCCAACTTTCAAACTCTGTTGAACTTCTTCACACCTGCGACTGAGCTTGAATAATCCTGCGATTCTATTTGGTCGCACTCGCGACTGAATAATGTCGCTCCCGCGACTGAATCACACTGTTCAATTTTAAGCTACTAGATGTTTTGAATTATCTGGACTTTCATTTCATGCCCGCGAATCATTCTGTCACACCCGTGACATCACTTAGTCGCACCCGCGACTAACTTGTGTCACGCCTGCTACTGGATGGACGCTGTTCATTTTGAAGCTACTGGATGTCTTGAATTATCTAGACTTTAATTTCGTTCCCGCGACTATAAAGTGTTGTGCCCGCGACCTAAAGCTTTTCAAGACTGTGACTAGTTTTGTCGTACCTGTGACCAAGCTTGTATCTAGAGTCGCACCCGCGACTACAACTGGTCACACCCGTGACTACAACTGGTTGCACCCTCAACTAAGCAGCATCCTGCAATACTTCAGAGAAATTCTTGGAAATTCTTGCACATAATCAAACAAACTTATTAGTCCAATAATTTGGTATTTATAACCATCAAAATAAGTATGAAGAAGAACTTAAGGTCTAACAGACTGAAATTAATGAAGAAAGATGGAAAGAAGAATCGTGAAAAATGATTCTGGGCTACTGGGGTTAAATAGGCCACTGCCCAAAAATCTCACTTGCTAGCCCGCCTCGCAATTCCTGCCTCGGCAAAACTACCTTGCCTAAGTCAGCTCGCCAATCCCACTTTGCATTCCCAGCTTTTCCTTTTTATATTTATTGAGCATCGCATAGTAGTTACCGCGTCGCTTCGTTGGCTTCTCGGAAGAGTGCCTGCCTTGCGCATGCGAGCCGTGCGGAGGAAAGAGGATGGTGTCCGAGGAAAAAAAGGATGGTGTCTGAGGAAAAAGAGGCGGAGAAGATAAAACTCGTCATCATTTCTTTTCACATTTATTGAGCGTGGCATCGCATTTACCGCGTCGCTTCGATGCCTGCTCGGAACAGCACCTGCCTGCCTTCCACGGAGCCGTACGGAGGAAAGAGGATGGTGTTCGAGGAAAAAGAGGCGGAGGAAAAGGGCAGGAGCAAGGATCGGATTACGAGCGGAGGAAAAAAAACAGAGACGAGCAATTCTATAGGGAGGGGAGAGGAGGAGATAATAAATAAAAATTTCTCGTAAATGGTAACGGATGCGATCATACCAGCACTAATGCAATGGATCCCATCAGAACTCTGATGTTAAATGTGCTTTGGCGAGAGCAGTTCTATGATGGGTGATCTCTTGGGAAGTCCTCGTGTTGCACCCCTCTAACTTTTTGGGAAAATATATTTGTTTTCTCGACCACTACGTTCGAGCTCACTTCCTTATGCATTCCAGCAACGGCGAATAT